>MU768670.1:180448-210771 GCA_026770625.1 Nicotiana glauca
TTTAAATGATGTCCTGAGGGTTTGAAACCCCGGATTTGCACAATGTAGTGCTATGTTTAGGTGAGACACGCGTTGTATGATGGGCACAGGGTAATTTAATATTGGGGATTGTGACTTGGTCCATCCTGGTTGATATTTTACCGCGTATTTGGCAAGGACTTGTTGTTTTTCACCATGATTTAGGCTTATTGCCATACTTGAGCTTCGTGCCAATTATTTGAAATCTTTTGTGAATTTCCATCACTATTTTCCCCACTAATTGAAATATTGATTGAACTCAGTCCAATTGAATTATAATACTTTATGAAATCAATTACATTTATACTCAACTCGAGATTTAAATGATATTTATATAATGTTGTTTGAGCTGAGCACCACTATTTTATTGATGCCCAAGAGGCTTATGATTATTTTTTTTGGACTGATTGAGGCCGAGGTCCATATGTGAGGATATGTTGAGTGATGTGAGGAGGCTTTCAGGCCTCGAGTGTGATGTGTGAAGGCTTTAAGGCCTTATGATATAGCGCTTGGGCTGTAGGAGCCCCTCCGAAGTCTGTACACACCCCCAGTGAGCGCAGGGTACCCAGGTGAGTTGGGAGTTGGCCCGAGAGGCCGATGTTGTGTTTTTGTAAGTTGTGAGTGAGCCCGAGAGGTTGATGTTGTGTGTTGGTGAGTTGGGAGTGAGCTCGTGGGGCTGATACTATGCTGAAGATTTGATATTAAGCCCGAGGGGCGAATTTCTGATTATTCTTTACTTGTTGAAATCAATTGTCTTCACTGTTTTAAAAGAGAACTATCTGATACTCCACGGATTTATTGTATAATTGATTTTACTGCTTGAAATAGCGTTATTTGTGCCTTTATGGGATTTTATGCTTTCAGTCGTTATTTATTTTTATTACTCACTGAGTTGGAGTACTCACTTTACTCCCTGCACCTTGTATGCAGATACAGGGATCCAGGAGGCATAGCTGAGTTTGTTGTTGCTGCCTAGTTCATCTGTCGGAGTCATCGAGGTAGCTGCCTGGCGTCCGCAGGACCCTATTTCTCCTCTTATCTTTCTTTACTTCTGCATCTAGACTTTAATATGTGTAGGATGTTGCTCTGTTGTATCTAGAGGCTCTGATGCGTGACGCCAGATCTGATATGGGTTGTTTTTTATATTATTGTAGTTTTCGCACAGTTTTTATTACTATCAGACTGAGATTTTGCTTACTCGGTGTTTTTAAATTTTATAACTGATAAGGAGCTTTGTAAACTTGGGATGAGAATGTTCTAATGGTCGGGCTTGCCTAACAAGGTGTTGGGCGTCATCACGACCGGGGTTTGGGGTCGTGACACGACTCTTCAATTGCAAACCCAATTCCCAAAAGGAAATGAGTTTTCCGCCCAAATGTCATAAACCCTATTTCGCCTTTAGAAAAATGGTGCATTGACAATGTTATTCAACAACTACCTAAATATGCACTCTCTCCTGATTAATACACACTAAATAGGCATAGTCGATTTAGAGCTCTTCAACTAACCACAATATAAATGTAGTTGAAAAATTAGAGAAAATACTACAACAAATCTATATTAACGTAACAGGTAAATCATCTTCCAATATGTTCTTTCAAAACCCTAGATAACAAATTAGCTATTCATAATAGTATGCATAACTAGAATACTAGAATTCAAAACCAATAATAGAAATAGGAAGAAGGAAGTGAAAACTCGTAGAGGAATTCTCCTCCTTGCTCCTAGTGTTTTCTTGCCTCCTTAGATCGAATACCCTCTCAAATCTGTCCAATCTCGATATCTCTTCTCAGTATGTCCTCAATAGTGGCATTTTTAGATCTATTTATATGTGTAGGAAAATACCTAAATGTGTAGGCCAAGTCCTAGTCAAAACAGAAGACGGAATAAGCCTTCAAAACTCGGACTGGACCTGGCCCCAGGCCTGGCGTCGCCAGCCTTACGCCAGCCTCAGCCTGGCCTCGCCAGGCTAAAGCCTGGTTTAGCCTAGCTTTTGGCTGGCCTCACTAGGCTAAAGCCTAGTTGAGCTGGCCTTTGCCTGGCCTCTTCTTTTTATTGCTCTTGAGCACACTTTCAACGTTTAAGTATTGTTTTTGCTCTACTTTCATTTCCAATTTACCTACATATAAAATATACTCCATTACGCGCAAATAAAGTGTAATTTGTCATTAAAGCATGTAAAATGCAAGGCACATCATTTACAAAACTATGAAATTATAGCCACACATCACTCACTCAGTTGTATTATAATATATGTGAGCACGTGATTTTTCGCATTTGTAACTGGGATTAAATTTTAAAATTTGGAGTAATTAAGTGCGCTTTACAAAAATGAAAAATTGAAAAAAAATAATGTACTTCGCATTTTAATATTTAATGTCAAAATCGTGTGATTTTCTTTTATGCAATTTTGTGTGATAATTATTATTAGGAGTTAATTAGTATTTTTAGTTTTTGATTTTATGATTTAAACTAGGATTTTTAATTTTAAAATTAGGAAGTAAAAAGAAAAGAAAAGAAGCAAAATGAAAAAATAGAGAGAAAAGTCGGACTGGGCCAGTTTTTAAAATTAAAAGAAAAAACCATGCCCAAAACTCCAGCCCATTCCCGCCTAGTTCAATCCATCTCCAAGACGTCCAAACGACGTCGTTTTTGTCACGCCCAATCTGGGCCGTTGATCTCACTTGATCAATGGTCCAAGAGACCCGTCTCCCACACCCACCAAACGACGTTGTTTCGTTGCACTCAATCTTGACCGTTGGAATCTTATCATCCGACGGTCATGATCCCTTCACCCAATACCCGACCCACTTTCCCGAACCGACCCAATCCCCTATTAAACCAAACGACGCAATTTACCCTCCCCTGTTCAATCTGGATCGTTGGTTCCATTTGATCCAATGGTTTGGAATGATCCCCTAACTTACTATATAAACCTAAATCCTACCCCCCCCTCCCTTAGCCCCTTCGTCTCTGATCTTCAGAGACACCAAACAGACCCACGAAACCCTAGCCGCCATCAAATCCCTTTGCCGTAAACCCGATGGCGCCGACTCCGATGGCTGTGAAAATAACACTCCTTGACCACCCTCCCCTCCCCTCCACGAATCCACACTCCATTGCCCTCGAATCAAGACATAACTCTTCGAATCTTAGATCGAAGAATCAACCTCAAACCCTAGTTCATCTAACGACCACCAAAGTCACACCCTACAATCACCTTGAGCTCCTCATACATAATCCGTCATTATTTTCCATCGAATATCACTACATCCCTTCGAGTTTCAAATCTGAGTTGGAGCCCAAACTTAAAATCAAGGGGTTCGTTTGCGATTGAGACCACAGTGGATCTTGACCATGTGTTTTCACTTGAAAACACATGGCTAAGACCCCGTGTGGTCAAAATCGAAAGTCTGAGGGAAGAGTTTTAAGTTTTGACTAAAACGAGTAGGACAGAGTCGGTTGATCTGAAATTCCAAGGTATTTCCCTTTGTTTTCCTTTTTCTATTGTTGTCATTTTAATTTGTCTGATTGATTTGTCATTTTTGGTCATTTCCACTCTTCCTCCTCTTCTTTATTTTTGTTTTTCTTCGGAGTCTCTTAGTTCAAATTAGCGTTAGGTTTTATGTATAACCATTAATAGTTTGAGTTTTCATTTCGTCCCTGATACATTATCTTTGAATGTGTTGTTGGTTTTCATGAGTAACGCATGTGCTGGTATGTTCTAACTTAGGTCGGTTTAATTGCTAATTGTGTCTTAGCTTCAATACAAGAATTCAGGAACCTAGTATTAGATCTTTCTCGATTTGTTTCCTGCATGTTAATGTGCTCGAATTGCCTTATATTTCTCTACTTATTTTCTATTATTTTGCCGTTTGTTAATGCTTTCCGCTCCAACGTCTGTTTGATTGGTTTGTGATAGAAGTCATGGTATTGTCAGTATTGTTTGAAATCTATTTGAACATACTTATGTACCTCAGTATCAGGTCCGTTGGATTGGTTTTAAGAGTTGTTGCTGCCATATTTGTTAATCCTCAAAGGAGCTTGTAGATTAACTGAACCACATTAGAGGGTAGGACATTGAATCTCAGGGGGGTATTTTGGGACTTAAAAGTTTGAAAATGGTTTAATTGGGTGGTCTGTCAGTAAAATACTTAAACTAATGCTTTGTTTAAGAATTAGTAGGGAACAAGACATGATGGTATGGGGAGTAATTAAAGAATAAGTCACCCATGACCCTTGAACAAAACAATGAAACATGTATTAGTGGGATTTCAGGGAATTGGTGGGCAGGGGTTTTTTTTATTAGTTTGAGGGTTTCAAGGCCTGTAGAGGGTTCAATTTTTTGCGTAAATAGAAGGGGATTCAGCCTTTAAAAAGGGAGAGAGCTTTCTTAAGGATTTCAGTTCTGGACAGATTAGAAAGATTGAAAAAGAGAGAAAAAGCTTTGAGGTCAATTAGTTTTCTGAGAGTCCAGTGAAGAAAGAGAGGGAAATACTTTGGAAATCATTAATTATACATTGAGAGTATAGATATAGACATTAAGTCTGCTGTTCCATTGGGTGTCGTAGAATAATCCTGAGTTCTAGTTGATTCATTCACATCTTTTGGTTCAAAATCTAGCTACTGGAACTTTATAGGTGCTCCTGATTGTCTTTCGAGTGTGTTTGGGTCCAATTGAGGCTATTTTAGGCTATTTTTTTTACTGTTGGCTTTAGAATTGGTTTTGGGATTAGTTTTGAGTCTATTTGGGTTTCTGCAAGTGAATCCGGTCTACTATTGGTGTTGTTTCTACTCTAAAAATTATTATGGGCTGTGTGTTTGCTGGTTGATGGTTCATTGATCTGTTGTGTTTGAGTTGTTGCTGATCTCTCCTTTCTTCATTTTTATCCAATACCAGGTACCTCTTTGATCTCCCATGAACTATGAAGGCCTGATGTAGTTTTGATGTGAGGAATACATGAGGAAATACTGTTTTGAACTGCTGTGGAAGTCGAGTCTCGAATTTATTTTGGTTTCTGCCTGTTTTTAACGTATAAAACAGCTTGTCATTCGATGTTTTGTGTCATTTGTATAATAGGACTATCCTGAAACATAAGGACTGGGAATTGTTTAGCTTGTGAATTCTATAGTTAGTAGTTTGTTTTTGTTTTTGATTTAGCTCATATTATTAAGGTAGTAAAAACTTGAATTCATATTAAAAGTAGATATTAGATTGTTTAGCCTGCAGATTGGTGATAAGTCATTCACTTTGATGTAATATGATTTTATTTGTGTAGTTTAACTATTAGAATCACTGGAAGCATAAATGAGTTTGAGGCTTCATATATGGGCCTTTGTTTGAGTCCAGCATGATAGTATTTCTCCAGTAGCAAGTTCAATAGTTTAGTTGTTTTTAGAATCATGGATTACTTGAATTAATTAGTTTAATTTGTGTTCTATCAAAACCATATTCCTAGTTGGCTTTTCACCTTGATTAATGTCCAGGAATTCACCATTAGCTAAGTAGGTAAAATAATCTGAACCTTAAACTAGAAAATTGAGTAATCAGTGTTTCATTAACTTGAGTAAGTGAATGTTGCCTTCCCTAGTTGTAAACCGTTGAATGCACTCCAAATAACTTAGAAAACTCTCAGTGATTATTTGTTCAATACAAATTGAGGCTGGGTTTGGTTTAGCAATGAAGGATGGATAGTCTATTCTCGGACAGCTTGGTCTTCTGTGCCTTCACGGATGGCCTTTACTAGACCGGCTTGAAGGTCTAAAATAACTGAATACCTCATTGAGGTGGCCTTTGTTCATTTTCAATATTTAGTTGAATGTTTAGTAATGATACATCCTTGTATCAATTAAGATAATTAATTAGGACCTTTTTCTTTATTTTTAGAGAAGAACAAAAATAGAAAAATATAGTTCACTTTAAGATATCCTTCAATAATAAATGATACTAGCCTCGCAAAACAAAAATACATAAATTGCAAGGCCCTCAATAAATGGTTAAAAATAAAACATTTAGAATTGGGGAAGGGCCGTTTAGTGAATTTTACGGCCCTCACGTGCTAGTCACTTTAGGCGCACTTTTAATAATTTACTTTCTTAAACTCGGGTGCACATTTATGTGACCCAAATCTGAATCTCAACGGAGTCGAAATATGTCAAAAACCACGGGTGCATTGATGTGACGTGGTTCGAGATGTGTTTTTACGACGTTGTAATTCTCGTTAAAACTAATAATAAATAAAAGTTGTTAAAGTTAAAATTTGCACATAGGTTCATAATTTTTAAAATCAGATAGTTTTAGCCAAATATAACAGTTGAGTGACCGTGCTAGAAATACGGAACTCGGGAATGCCTAACACCTTCTCCCGGGTTAACAGAATTCCTTACTCGGATTTCTGGTTCGCGGACTGTTAAACAAAGTCAATAATTTTCTCAATTCGGGATTCTAAAGCGGTGAGTTGGGACACCATAAATCTCCCAAGTGGCGACTCTAAATTAAATAAACAAATCCTGTTTCGATTGTCCTTTAATTGGGAAAACTCCTTACGCCCCTGCTGCGTAGTGAAAAAGGAGGTGTGACAGCTCTGGCGACTCTGCTGGGGACGTTAACCCAGAACCACTGGTTCAGGGTTAGAAATTCTAGCTTAGGATAATTGTTGTATTTAGCACTATTTATTATCTGATTTTATTATATAATTGAGCTTAATTGTACAAAATGATGCTTTTTACCGCTTTAATATTATTTGAACTGTATATATAAACTGTGTCGAAATCCTTCTCTTCTTATCTTTGGGGATGTGCTCGCTGGCCGTGACTCCTCGTTTTGTTAGTGTAATACCTTGAAATAAGAAAGAGGCTCAAAAAGTTTCTAAGCCGGCTGGCCTTTTGGTTCCCGAAAAGGAGCTCCTTCCTCGACTCGAGTTGTCCGCTCGGGTACACGGTTTAGAACATATACCTAGGTTTTCAACGTACAATAACTTGACTTCATATCGGATCCCTAGTAGGAATGCTTATTTGCATCATGTTGCATTTGACTTGGGGGACTCAACACAGGGGTTGGGTCCGTCTAGGACAGGTAACCCGAAATGAAAAAGACCATCATGCTGCATCCTTTTGTTTTACGCATTTTATTTGCTTTGGACTTGCATGCTGACCGGCTTTGAACGTTGGAAAATTTTGAAAAGAATAGGAAAAAATAATAATAGCAGTGTAGAGAGGTAATTACCTATTTTTTGGAAAAACCAATGTCCAAATAGCGTCGAAACTCTGTCGAAATTTTGAGAAAATAAAAAGAAAAAAAAGGAAAAAAGAGGAATTATTTTTTAGTTTGATTTATTTGAAAAACAAAAGAAAAGAATCTTGTTTCCAAAATTAGTTATTTTCTTTGCCAGAACTACGCATGTTTGATTCTCACAGGATGTGAGATACGTAGGCAACCCTCATCGGGTCCAACCTCCCCTTTTGCAAAATAGCCAAAAATGTCAAATTTTAATTATCGTCTCAAATAAGTCAGGTAATGTCGTTCTTGTAGAGAATAGCCGAATGTTTTGGTCACTTTTTGGCTGACTTTGCATAAATGGCCACTTTTGGTCATTTCGGGATTTTAGACCGGTTGACTCACACAGCTTTAAAATCTTCGCCATCGAAGTGCTGAAAGGCCGTGTTTGGAAAACTGGATCTTTCTTTTCAATTTGAAAAAAATGAAAAAAAATCGTCAAATCTTTTTGAGTCAAATAAATTTTACTTTTGTTTAATCACATTAATAAATGTGCAGGATGAGCACGATTCAAAATGAACCCTTTTCAATCATGACTTAAATCCTTGTCCTGTTGTGGCTATGGTGGAATGATTTGGGCAAAGAAGGGCAAGACGAAGTCAAGAAATGTCTGAAAGGTCTTACGGGTTTGTTGGAAATCAAGCCTCGGGGGATATTATAAGAGCATTGGTCACATGCTGGGACCCGGTGCACAATGTCTTCCACTTCTCATATTTTAAACTCACCCCGACTTTGGAAAAAATAGTCGGGTACATCGAAAATGCTGAAATTCGGTTAGGACATAAATATCTGGTTGCTCCAAGAGTTGTCGTTGTGCACCGATTTTTAGATTTATTAAAGATAATCAGGACGGTCCATAATCCAGATTTGGCAAAAGTCTTTTGTACTCCGAACTTCATATACCAAAGATACGGCCACGAGGGAGGGTTCAACGAGCCAGATAACAAGTTATGCAGCAAAAACAACCATAAAAAATGGGATGACCACAGATGCATTGCTTTCATGATAACCTTTTTAGGGCTTTTGGTGTTCCCGAGGAAAGACGGGAATATCGATATAAAAATAGTTGGGGTCGTCAGTACTTTTCTCACTCAAGATGAAAGCACTCTGGTGCCCATGATAGTATCTGATATCTTCCGAGCTCTCACCGCCTGCAAAGCTGGAGGAGATTTTTTCGAGGGGTGTAACTTGTTGTTGCAGATGTGGATGACTGAATACCTGTGTCACCGTGCCCAATTCCTGAGTTATGGTTCATCTGAGAAAACTTGCATAGAGGAGTTCTACATAAGAATTAGTAGGGTTAGTTTACCTGAAGGAGTCTCAGCATGGACTTCATACTTTCGGACCCACAATGCCAGTCAGATACAGTGGATACTTGGATGGTTATCGGTTGACGAAGTCATATATATGCCAGCAGCAAGGCCCCATTTTCTCTTGATGGGGCTTAAGAGCATTCAGCCTTATGCGCCATACCAGGTTTTGATACAATTGGGAAGGTGCCAGATAGTGCCGAAAGATAAGGATCTAAGTACCCAAGTAGTTTAAATTAGTCCTGATGGCCAGTTTCCTGAAGCAAGAGTCCGCCAGATATGGAGCAAATGTCAATACTTGGTGGCGAATACTTGTGTACTGGATCGGGCTAAAGGGGAAGTTGCGCCCGGATATCACGCTTGGTATAAAGGGGAAATGTCCTTTGGGAGACCGGCCAAAAGACCTCACCTCCAGGATTTTGCTGAGTCATCACGAGAACAGTGGGACTGGTTGGACAAAGAGCGTGAATATCAGGCCGAAATAGGCAAGCTGAAATAACAGATTGGGGATCTGAAATTTGAGAACAAAATGCAAGTCACTGCCGATGAAGGAGAAAAGAACAAATTAGCCCAAGAAAACTAGGCTCTTAAGGCCCAAGTCCTACAGATGAGAATAGATGTTGACAACCAACAGAGAAGTCATTCTGATGAAAGGTTGATAAGTGGATTGAAAAAGCAAATCATTAAATGCCCAGAGGATTTGGGAAGAGCTGAAGCTAGACTGACAAGGATCCAAGACAGATGGGTAAGAGGTACAGAGTAAAGAGCACATTGCATGCGGAAAATGAAGAGGGACCACGAGGGGAACATTACTATGCTGAGAGAAACAATATCTACACTCAAAGAACGGGTCTTCAGACAAGCTAGAGACTCCAGAGCTGATAGAACACACTGGTATGACCTGATAGCATGAATGGAGAAATAGATGCATGAATTCCAAGATCAAATTTTTCACAACGCTCAAGTGGTAGGAGCACGGAACCAACAGATAGAGAGGTTGCTTCGGGAAAAAGACAGAATTCGGGGAAGAAGCGACGATATCGGGCACTAAATCACCATGAAGTGCCTAGCTTGTGAGGATATGCCTTGTACTACCTTATTTGCTTCAATAATGATTTATGTCCACCAGATCATGGAAGACTTGAAAGATCTGCAGAGAGGCCTGGCACCAAAGCCCGCGGCGAGGCCGAACGATGCCCCGCGGGCACCAAAATTCAAAACTCTAAGGAATTCATAGTTGGAGTCTGTATTTTCCTTAAAGTCTGTAATCTGTTTGAAGTTTGTATTTCCCTTTTTGTATAAAGTCTGTAGTCTGTATCAAGTCTATCAGTTTCCTTTCAAAAATGTTTTGCCTTGTAATAGAACGTCTTGTTAATGAAAATTGAAAAATCCAAAAGTGGTGTCTTTATTTTTCGCACTTGTGATCAGAACTACGCACGGTCTGATTCATGCGGGGACATGATACATAGGCAATCCACATAAGATTCGACCACCACCATTAAAAAGAAAAGCAAAGAGGGAAATAATAGGGGAAAAAGAAGAAAAAAAGGAAATAAGGGAATATTCGGGAAGTACTCAAAAAGCCGGAATGACGCAGGCAATAGAAACAAAGATATGATAGGAATGGTTAAACTTCCTAGGTGCATTGCATCCCAATGTGCAATAACATATCTGTTAAAATCTGAAAACTAACATGTTTGTTGTTTCCAGAGATTTCGAACAGTTAGCTTGATAGAACGTACTGGCCAATTACCATTACCAAACAAGATCTAAAGGACCCATACCAAGAAGCATGTCAGGTTCGGACCAAAGTATTGAAGAGGAAAGAACAGAGATACAAACAATGAAGGAGGAAGTAGACAGGTTGAGACAAGAGATAGCAGAAATGCATCTAGCCTGGGCTAGGGGTAACAAGTACCAGTCCCTTCAGCTACCCCTACACTCCCACCGGCACAAACTCTAAAGTACCCGCCCACTGGTCCATCAACGAGTTTCTCAATTTACCAATACTATCAGGGGAAAACTCCTTACAGTCCCCAAGCTCCACCACTCAAACACGACCCTCCTCCACCAACTGCTCTTGTTTTTGTAGCACCTCCACCTGCCACATTGCAAAGATCATCCAGCAAGCTGGTGCTTCAGGCTCACGACAACCAATACTATCCCCCTGAACCCACCTTCAGAGCTCCCGAACCACATACCTATACCCCTCACTTTGAGCTACCGGCGGAAACTAAGAAGCCATCCAAGAGTTCGGATCAGGAAGAGGTGCTTCGCAAAGTAAAAAGCCTGGAGCAATCCTTCAAGAATATGCATGGGTTGGGCAGCCAAGTCACTGTGGCCTACAAAGATCTGTGTCCTTTCCCCGATGTTCAGCTGCCAGCGGGGTTCAAAATGCCAAAGTTTGATCTGTATGAGGATCATGGTGACCCAGTGGCACACCTGCGTGGTTTCTGCAGTAAGACCGGTAGGAAAGATGAGCTGTTGATAGCATACTTTGGCCTAATCTTGGGCGGGTCCGCACTAGAATGGTATACGATGCAAGATCCTAGAAGGTGGTACACTTGGGATGACCTAGCGCAAACATTTGCTGGTCACTTCCAATATAATCTTGAGATCGTCCCCAACCGTCTCACATTGTTAAAAATTGAGAAAACGCCCGGAGAGAGTTTTAGAGAGTTTGGGTTTCGCTAGAGGGAGCAGGCGGCAAGAGCCGACCCTCCAATGAGGGAAGGTGAAATGGTGGATTACTTTTTGCAGACTTTGGAGCCAACTTACTTTGGCCACCTGGTGACATCAGTTGGTAAATCCTTCAATGAGGTCATAAAGATGGGCGGAATGATTGACGAAGGACTCAAATCCAACAAGATAATGAGTTATTCGGCGATCAAGGCCACTACTCAGGCTATCCATAGCGGCATGGGAGGTGTGCTCGGGAAAAAGAAGAGAGAAGAAGTCGCAACAGTCGAAGCAGGTTCCTTGTCCAGATCCAGAGGTCCTTCCCCCTACTACCAACCCAGACCCCATTTGCCAAATTACCCATATGCTCCATATGGCCCTCCACAATCCTACTACCCACCACCAGAGCCACGTTTTTCCGTCCATCACGCCCAAATATATACCCAGCCTCTGGCTCACCCGCAATAGCATGCGATGGCTCCCCAAAATACATATCCACCTACACAAAACACATATCCACCCCCGAGGGCCTACAGAAATCCATCAGGCTCAGGTTTCTGTGGGAATCAAGTCTTCAAGAAAGAGAGGATACAGAGGCAGAGAACATTTACTCCACTGGGAGAAACCTATACTACTCTTTTCCACAAATTGAGGCAGTTAGGCCTGTTGAATCCTATTGGGTCCAAATTGCCAAATCCCTTTCCCATAAATCTGGACCATTCAGTGAGCTGTGAATATTGTTCGGGGGCCCCAGGATATGATAATGAGAAATGCTGGAAGTTGAAAACTGTTATGCAAGACCTTATTGATACTAATAGGATCGAGGTTCAGGCTCCAGAAGCACCAAACATCAATCAGAATCTGTTGCCAGCGCACCATGAGGCCCACATGATCGAACTAGTGCACAAGGGAGGGGAATCTAAGAAGCCCTCACAAACGATAATAATGGTCCGGGCTGGTGAAGCCAGTACCAAGAGAAAACCAACCAATAAGAAGGCAGTGGTACAGCTGGACCAGTTGTGGTAATGGGGAAAGGGTCATCTATTGCTGCGATGAAATCAGAGCCGGTCAAGGTATTGATGCAGTGGGTATCAAGCACACCTATATTAGTCGTGAAAGGGGCTCACACAAAACCGGTTGTCATCAAGCCAGTATTGCAGTTGCCACTAATCAGTGAAAAGGTCGTGCCGTGGAGCTACAACCAAGTGACGGTGATGTATAAGGGGAAGGAGGTTATGGAAAAAGTGTGTGAAACCCAAGGTCTAACTCGTTCAGGAAGGTGTTTTGCTCCCACAGAGTTAAGACGGACCAATCCAGTAGCAACAAAGAAGCCAGTTACCGAGGAAGAGGCAGAAGAATTCTTAAAGAAGATGAAGGTGCAAGATTACTCCAGTGTAGAGCAGCTGAGGAAGACCCCGGCACAGATCTCATTGCTATCATTATTTATCCATTCAGACGAGCACCGACGGGCGTTGATGAGAATTCTGAATGAAGGCCATGTGCCGAATAAGATTGCTGTGAACCATCTGGAGAACATAGCAAAAAAGATTTTTGAGGTGAACCGGGTGACATTTTTTTATGATGAGTTGCCCGTGGAGGATACAAAACATAATAGAGCTATCTATTTAACAGTGAAGTGTGAAGACTCGATAGTCACTCGAGTATTAATTGATAATGGGTCCAGTGCCAATATTTGCCTGTTGTCCACCTTGAACAAACTAAAGGTTGATAATGACTGAATTCACAAGAATAGCATCTGCGTTCGAGGGTTTGATGGCGGTGGCACAGACACAGTGGGTGACATCATACTCGAATTGACAATTGGCCTAATCGAGTTCACCATGGAGTTTAAAGTGTTAGACGTCACAATGTTGTATAATCTTTTGTTGGGGCGACCATGGATTCATGCTACCAAAGCAGTACCTTCTACACTACATCAGATGGTCAAGTTCGAGTGGGATAGACAAGAGATCGTAGTACATGGGAAAGACAATACATACGCCATAAGTGATGTCATCTACCCTTCATAGAGACTGATGATGACAAGGGGTCGTGGGTTTACCAGGTTTTCGATACGGTTTCAGTGGACAAAGTTCCTGAGGGTGGAAGCATCCCACTCCCTAGAATAGCGGTTGCAACTGTCATGGTAGCCTCGGAGATGCTGAAGAACGGGTTTATGCCAGGCAAAGGTTTGGGGGCTGATCTTCAGGGTATTGTTCAACCGGTTTATTTGCCCAAAAATCTGGATACCTTTGGGCTGGGGTTCAAGACTACAACAGCGAATGTACGACGGGCCCGCAAGATGAAGAAAAGGGCATGGGTCCTTCTTAAGCCAATCCCACGCTTGTCGCGATCTTTTGTCGGGCCGAGCATCAAAAAGAAATTGTTGTCCAAGGTTACCAGGCCACTAATTGGTGTAAATGGATATTTGGATGAAGGTTTTAAAATATTATTTGCCGAAGTCAACATGGTAGAAGCTGGGGAAGGATCCAACAAGGCAGACGTGCAGTTTGTGGGGCCTAAGGCCAAGATCGACAATTGTATGGCTACTCCTCTTCCCATGCGGAGGGAGTCTTGGTAGTAGGCTTTGATTTTCCTTCATGTTTAGCTGGATTATTCCAGGGTTGTAATCCAATTTTCTTTTATTTTTGTATTCGGCAAAAGTGTGAAACCTTGTTATCATGTACTTCAATCAATGAAAGTTTCTTCTTTACTCTTTATATTATTTTAATTTTGTTTTCTTCTTTTTATTTTTTGAACAGTTCTCTTTATATTGGTTCTAATGACATGGCATGTACGATGGATCTTTAACCTAGTCTAAAAAATCAATCTAATTCCGAACTGGTAGTGCAAGAGGTAGAATATGATGATGAGTCGAAATACGATGAGGATGAAGCCTTCGAGGAAATTAATAGATAGTTAAGCCAATTTGAAGAGAAATCCAAGCCCAACTTAAATGACACAGAAGCCATCAATTTAGGGGATGCGGATGATATCAAGGAAACTAAAATAAGCATCCACATTGAACCAAACATCAGGGAAGAATTAATCAAAGCACTTATTGAGTTCAAAGACGTTTTTGCATGGTCATATGATGACATGCCGGTTTTGAGCACCGATTTAGTGGTTCACAAATTGCCCACTGACCCGGCATGCCCTCCCGTCAAGTAGAAATTGAGGAAGTTCAAAACCGACATGAGTGTGAAGATTAAGGAAGAAGTAACCAAACAACTGAATGTAAAGGTTATTCAGGTTACTCGATATCCTAGGTTGTTGGATAATATGGTGCCAGTGCCGAAGAAAGATGGAAAAATCAGGGTATGTGTTAATTATCGCAACCTGAACAGAGCAAGCCCAAAGGATAACTTCCTGTTACCCAACATCTATATCTTGATCGATAATTGTTCCAAACGTGAGATTGGGTCTTTTGTGGATTGCTATGCTGGGTATCATCAAATTATGATGGACGAGGAAGATGCAGAGAAGTCGGCTTTCATCACGCCGTGGGGAACTTATTGCTATCGGGTAATGCCATTTGGTTTGAAGAAATGCTGGAGCAACATACATGAGGGCAATGACTACTGTGTTTCATGATATGATACACAAAGAGATTGAGGTATACCTGGATGATTTGATTATATAATCCAAGCATCAGGCAGACCACGTAGGAGACCTAAGGAAGTTTTTCCAAAGACTTCGAAGGTACGACATTAAGCTCAACCCTGCTAAATGCGCATTTGGTGTTCCATCTGGAAAGTTGTTGGGATTCATAGTCAGTCAGCGAGGCATTGAGTTAGACCCGTCAAAGATCAAATCCATTCAAGAGTTTCCACCTCCAAAGAACAAAACCGAAGTGATGAGTTTGTTGGGAAGGTTGAATTATATCAGCAGATTTATCGCTCAACTCACCGCGACTTGTGAACCCATTTTTTGATTACTGAAGAAAGATGTTGCAATAGAATGGACAGAAGAATGTCAGGAGGCATTTGACCAGATAAAAGGGTATTTATCGAATCCACTTGTGTTGGTTCCACCCGATCCAGGAAGACATTTGATTCTCTATCTAACGGTCCTGGAGAATTCATTTGGTTGTGTACTGGGACAACACGACATCACAGGAAGAAAGGAGCAGGTTATCTACTATCTCAACAAGAAGTTTACGGTTTATGAGGTTAAGTACACTCAACTTGAGAGGACATGTTGCGCCCTAACTTGGGTGGCACAGAAGTTGAAGCATTATTTGTCGTCTTATACTACTTTCCTCATATCTCGTCTGGACCCCTTGAAGTTTTTCAGAAGCCTATGCCCACAGGGAGATTGGCGAAGTGGCAGATTTTGCTTACGGAGTTCGACATTGTTTACGTGACTCGAACTGCGATGAAAGCACAGGCGTTGGCGGATCACTTGGATGAGAATCCGGTCGATGAAGAATATGATCCATTGAGGACGTACTTTCCTGATGAAGAAGTGATGCATGTCGACGATCTAGAGTTGACTGAGGAACCAGGATGGAAGCTTTGCTTTGATGGAGCTGCAAATGCGAAGGGAGTTGGAATAGGAGCGGTACTTATTTCCAAAACAGGGCATCATTATCTTGTTATGGCTCAGCTACGGTTCTACTGTACCAACAACATGGCGGAGTATGAGGCATGTATTTTGGGCTTACGGTTAGCTGCGAACATGGATGTCCGGGATGTTTTGGTCTTGGGAGACTCGGACCTCCTGGTACATCAGATTCAAGGTAAATGGGAAACACGTGATTTGAAGCTCATACCGTATCGACAATGTTTGCACGATCTATGTCGACGGTTTCAATCAGTGGAGTTTCAGCACATCCCAAGAGTTCATAATGAGGTTGTAGATGCTTTGGCCACCTTAGCATCAATGTTGCACCATCCGGATAAAATCCATGTTAATCTGTTGCACATTCGGGTTCATGATCAGCATGCTTATTGTAACATGATAGAGGAAGAACTAGATGGCGAACCATGGTTATATGATGTCAAGGAGTACCTCAGGATGGGGATATACCCGGAGCAGGCCACCAGAGATCAAAAGAGAGCCATTCGGCGATTGGCAAATGGATTTTTCCTCGGTGGAGGGATGTTGTACAAAAGAACACCGAACTTGGGATTGCTAAGATGCATAGATGCTAGTCAAGCCGCGACAATTATGACAGAGGTGTATTCTAGGGTTTGTAGGCCACACATGAGTGGATATGTATTGGCAAAGAAGATTCTTCGAGCAGGATATTATTGGCTCACTATGGAGCAAGATTGTATCAGTTTTGTGCGTAAATGCCATCAGTGCCAGATACACGGAGATCTGATTCATTCTCCACTGATAGAATTACACACAATGTCAGCACCATGGCCCTTCGTCATATGGGGCATGGATGTCATTGGACCTATTGAGCCGGCAGCTTCCAACGGTCATAGGTTTATTCTGGTAACCATTGATTATTTCACCAAGTGGGTTAAAGCTAAAACTTTCAAGTCGGTAACCAAGAAAGCAGTGGTGGATTTCGTTCATTCCCATATCATCTGTAAATTTGGGATCCCGAAGGTAATTATCACGGACAATGGTGCTAATCTTAACCGCAGTTTGATGAAAGAAGTGTGTCAACAGTTTAAGATTACACACCGCAATTCCACCCCATATCGTCCCAAGGCAAATGGAGCGGTTGAGGCAGCCAACAAGAATATAAAGAAGATATTAAGGAAAATGGTAGAAAGGTCCAGACAGTGGCATGAAAAGTTACCATTTGTATTGTTGGGTTATCGCACTACTGTTCGTACTTCGGTAGGTGCAACTCCTTATTCGTTGGTATACGGAACTGAGGCAGTGATACAAGCGAAAGTTGAAATTCTATCTCTCCGGATTGTTGCTGAGGCTGAGATTGGTGATGACGAGTGGGTCAAAACCCATTTGGAGCAGTTGAGCTTAATTGATGAAAAAAGATTGGCATCAGTATGTCATGGCCAGTTATATCAAAAAAGGGTGGCAAGAGCATAAAATAAGAAGGTACGTCCCAGGAAATTCAAAGTGGGGCAACAAGTGTTGAAACAAATCCTTCTACATCAGGCCGAAGCAAAGGGCAAGTTCGCCCCGAATTGGCAAGGGCCATTTATTCTGACCAGAGTGTTGTCCAATGGCGCTTTATGTTTGACAGATATTGAAGGAAGATGTATAGACACAGCAATCAATTTTGACGCAGTCAAGAGATATTATGTATTATTTCTTTTGGTTGTAATTGTTTTTTGTTTGTTTGTACTTGTCATTGTATCGGAGAATGAAATGACGGAGGCAATTTGTTCTTCTATCTAAACACTTCATCCCTTGCTTCCCCTTTTGAGCCTTATTTATCCTTTCATACCCCTCTTTTGGAATCAGTAATGTAATGATAATAAAAAGAGAGAGAAAAGAAATGATAACAATAACAAAAGAAAGTAACAAGAAAAACAAAGGGATTGTGAACTACGTTCGACCTGATTCCTCAAAGAGGATATGTAGGCGCCTCACGGATCGGTCATAGTGTAATAAAAATCAAAAAACCCCCAAGTAAGAAAAAAACTGGGGCAGAAGTTATGTTTTAATTTTGGGAAAGAAATTTGATTCCAGGAGTTGTAACATTTTACCCATCAAAATTATTTTAAAACTCTTGATACGCTTTTCTTTTAAGCCACATACCAAGAATTTCAATCCCCAGCTGATGTCCAAAAAGACCTCCTGATCAGTATCCGAGAAGTACCAAGTCAGGCAAATGGAAGTCGGGAATAACACTCTGATCCCCAACAGAAAAAGGATCACAAGTTGAAGAGAATTGATAGCCAAAAGAATCCTCAGCAGAGAGAGTCTTATCGGTAACACTCCAACCCCCAGCTAAAGTAAAATGAGAGAGTCTTATCGGTGAAAACCTTCACAGGCACCATAAGGCGACGGAAGTTGAGAAAAATAAAATAAGAGAGTCTTATCGGTGAAAACCTGCAGAGGCACCATAAGGCGACGGAAGTTGAGGGAAATAAAATAAGAGTCTTATTGGTGAAAACCTTCACGGGCACCATAAGGCGACGGGAGTTAAGAGAAATGAGAGAGTCTTATTAGTGAAAACCCCTGAAAGGGAACTATGAGGCGACAAGGAGTTAAAAAGGGGACGAACGAGATAAGGTTGATAGAAAGGATTTGTCGAGGCATCAAGCAGAACAAAGATGTTGATTCAGCGAAAGAGTTATGTTACGGGACCTTTTGAAATGCAAAGTAAGGCCATCAGAAAGGTTGATTGATATAAATAGACTGGGTTGGTTAATCCAGAATGCACGACATGATCATTGGGATCGGTTATACCGTTCAGATGAGTTCTTTTCCTTTTTCTTCTCCCCAGTTGTTCAGAAAGACTTTTCATTTTTTCTATCTCTTGAAGTCATCATTTTTTCATTTCTTTTGTTTAAAGATTTTTCAATGGTAGTTTTTAAGAAGGATTTTCAGAGCCTACTACCAGTTTCCAATATGATGCAAAGTGAAATTTGGATAGGACTGGCCGAAGATAAGCGTAATGGAACAAGAAAGATGTCGTTGTAAGACCAGGAGGAATTCATCCCCAGCAGGAATATCATCCCCAACAAATAACATCATCCCCAGCAAATGTTGATACTGTAATGGGGACGAGAAAGATGTCGTTGTAAGACCAAATGATGGATTGGTCTAAGATTTTGGGAGAGTTTGGAGTAAAAGTGGAAAACAACAGTCGAGAAGTTGGTGAATAAAGAATCGCCAAGAAGCAGGAGCATCCCCGGCAGATTATTGACCAAGTTTCAAGATGGTCAGACAACGTGGATCCTGGAAAAGAGGGAAGGGGAAAAACCATCCCCGGCAGGAGTGGCACGACCGCTCACCACGTTTTAAACTAAAAAAATTTTCTTTGATTTGAAGCAGGTAAGGAACATATTATTGATGGCGGAAAGACATGCCACAAGGAAGATTATCAAACTGGGGCAGAAAATTTTCTTCCATGTTTGAAAATTTTCTTGAAATCGGGTACCCATCGGAGGAACGAGGAAAGCAATTCCAGTTTTAAGGGAAAGTGAGACAACAAGTTTTGAAAAAAACAATTTCAGAGGAGGACAATACAAGCTCCAAGTGAAGTATCTTGGAAGAAGCAAGAAGATACAAGTTTTAAGGGAAGTGGTCATTGAACCAGTGTTATCCCCAGGAGTTGAAAGAAGGAAAATAACAAGTCTTAGTGGAGGAAGATAATTCCCCCAGCTCTGTTATCCCCGGCAGTTTTCGGAGGAATGAAACACAAGTTTTAAAGGAAGTGGTTTCGAAACGGAAGATAACAACAGCTTCAAGAAAAGTAGTCTTTGAAGGAGGAAGATAACACGTTTTGAAAAAGTGTTATCCCCAGCAGTTCGCAGAAGACAACACAGGTTTTGAGGGAAGAAATTCTAAAGAAAGATAATTCATGTTAGAAGGAAAATAGTTCAGGAGGCAGGAAGGAACAACGGTGATAGAATTAAGTTATAGTCGAAGTTAGGAGCCCGCCTAGAGAATGGAGGTTGTTATATTTTTAAGTTGTAGATGAAGTCAGGAGCCCGCCTGGAGAATGGAGGTGTTATTTTTAAGTTATAGTTAAAGTCAGGAGCCCGCCTGAAGAGAGGAATGGCGTTATATTTTTAAGTTGTTGTTGAGGTCAGGTGCCCGCCTGAAGAACGGAATGGTGATATATTTTTAAGTTATTATTGCGGTCAGGTGCCCGCCTGAAGAATAGAAAGGCGTGATCTTTTTAAATTGCAATTGAAGTTTTTGAGGTCAAGAGCCCACCTGGAGAATAGAGGTGTTATTTTTAAGTCGATGAAGTCAGGAGCCCGCCTGGAGAACGAAGGTTGTTATATTTCAAGTTGTAGATTGAAGTCAGAAGCCCGCCTATAGAATGGAGGTTGTTATTTTAAGTTGTAGATGAAGTCAGGAGCCCGCCTGGAGAATGGAGGTGTTATTTTTAAGTCGATAAAGTCAGGAGCCCGCCTGGAGAATAAAGGTTGTTATATTTCAAGTCGTAAATTGAAGTCAGGAGCCCGCCTGGAGAATGGAGGTTGTTATTTTAAGTTTTAGATGAAGTCAGGAGCCCGCCTGGAGAATGGAGGTGTTATTTCTAAGTCGATAAAGTTAGGAGCCTGCCTGGAGAACGGAGGTTGTTATATTTCAAGTCGTAGATTGAAGTCAGGAGCCCGCCTGGAGAATGGAGGTGATATTTTTAAGTTGATGAAATCAGGAGTCCGCCTGGAGAATGGAGGTTGTCATATTTTTTAAGTCGTAGACTGAGGTCAGGAGCCCGCCTGGAGGATGGAGGTTGTTATATTTTAAAGCTGCAGTTGAAGTTAGGAGCCCGCCTAGAGAATGGAGGTATTATATTTTAAGTTGTTGATGAAGTTAGGAGCCCTCCTGGAGAATGGAGGTGTTATTGTCATATTGTAATTGAAATCAGGAGCCCGCCTGGAGAATGGAGGTTTTATCTTTCCAAGTAGTCGTGGAAGCCAGTAACTCGCCCGGAGAGCAGAAAGTTACAACAAAAATCCCCAGCATAAATCCAAATTTATAAATCAGAAGGAAGGCAACAGTGGCCGGAAGAAGGCAGTTCAAGCTCCGAAGGGAAAGTAATTTGAAGCTCACAAGAAGGAAATAAGCAGTTCAAGTTCGGCAATCAAAAGAAGCCGACGAGTCAAGTCAGAAATAAAGAAAAATCAGGGGAAACATCGGAAGAGACACAAATCAATAAGAGACACAGAAGCAAGTTGAAGATCTAGATAAGATTTTGTAATTCATAGACTAGTTTAGTCTAGCTTCTTATTTTCTTTTAGAATGGTGTAATAAGGAGGTCGGTAAGCAGTAGCAGCAGCAGCAACAGCAGAAACAGCAAAAACATAGCTCCACAGTAGTCCCAGCTACCAAAACTTCTCGAACTACATTGACCCGATTCCCTTTTAGCCAGGGATATGTAGGAGACCTTTTGAAGCAGAGGTTCGGTCAAATCTTCCAAAAATGATTCACACGGAGGACTCAAACAGGCGAAATCGCTCATATCCGCTCACTTTATCTTTGCACAAAAACTCTTCGTATTTTCGGGCAAAGAGGGGCAGCTGTGAGCACGTGATTTTTTGCCATACGAGAACTACTCCCAGATAATTCAGAATAAAATAGTTTTCTTTTGTGTGCAATTTTTGTTAATTTTGTGATACTTTTCTTTTATTGTTTGCATTTTGTCTGTGTGCGTTTATTCGTCAAATTAATAAAAAAAATACAAAAAATGTTCGCATTTGTAACTGGGATTAAATTTTAAATTTTGGAGTAATTAAGTGCGCTTTACAAAAATAAAAAATTGCAAAAAAATAATGTACTTCGCATTTTAATATTTAATGTCAAAATCGTGTGATTTTCGTTTATGCAATTTTGTGTGATAATTATTATTAGAAGTGAATTAGCATTTTTAGTTTTTGATTTTATGATTTAATCTAGGATTTTTAGTTTTAAAATTAGGAAGTAAAAAGAAAAAGAAAAGAAGCAAGTTGAAAAAATAGAGAGAAAGTTCGGACTGGGCCAGTTTTTAAAATTAAAAGAAAAAACCAGGCCCAAAACTCCATCCCATTGCCGCCTAGTTCAGTCCATCTCCAAGACGTCCAAACAACGTCATTTTTGTCACGACCAATCTGGGCCGTTGATCTCACTTGATCAACGGTCCAAGAGACTCATCTACCACACCCACCAAACGATGTCGTTTCGTTGCACTCAATCTTGACCGTTGGAATCTTATCATCCGACGTCATGATCCCTTTACCCAATACCCGACCCACTTTCCCGGACTGACCCAATCCCCTATTAAACCAAACGATCTCGTTTACCCTCCCATGTTCAATCTGGATCGTTGGTTCCATTTGATCCAACGGTCTGGATTGATCCCCTAACTTACTATATAAATCTAAATCCTACCCCCCTAGCCCCTTAGCCCCTTCATCTCTGATCTTCAGAGACACCAAACAGACCCACAAAACCCTAGCCGCCATCAAATCCCTTCACCGTAAACACGGCGGCGCCGGCTCTGATGGCCGTGAAAATAATACCCCTTGACCACCTGACCCTCCCCTCTATGAATCCACACTCCATTACCCTCGAATCAAGACAGAACTCTTCTAATCTTAGATTGAAGAATCAACGTCAAACCTTAGTTCATCTGGCGACCACCAAAATCACACCCTACAATCACTTTGAACTCCTCATACATAATCCGTCATTATTTTACCTTGAATATCACTACATCCCTTCGAGTTTCAAATCTGAGTTGGAGCCCTAACTTGAAATCAAGGGGTTCGTTGGCGATTGAGACCACAGTGGATCTTGACCATGTGTTTTCACTTGAAAACACATGGCTAAGACCCCGTGTGGTCAAAATCGAGAGTTTTAGGGAAGAGTTTCAAGTTTCGACTAAAACGAGTAGGACAGAGTCGGTTGATCTGAAATTTCGAGGTATTTCCCTTTGTTTTCCTTTTTCTATTGTTGTCATTTTAATTTGTCTGATAGATTTGTCATTTTTGGTCATTTCCTCTCTTCCTCCTCTTCTTTATTTCTATTTTTCTTCGGAGTCTCTTAGTTCAAATTAGTGTTAGGTTTTATGTAAATCCATTAACAATTTGAGTTTTCATTTCCTCCCTGATTCAATATCTTTGAATGTGTTGTTGGTTTTCATGAGTAACACCTGTGCTGGTATGTTCTAACTTAGGTCGGTTTAATTGCTAATTGTGTCTTAGTTTCAATACAAGAATTCAGGAACCTAGTATTAGATCTTTCTCGATTTGTTTCCTTCCCGTTAATATGCTCGAATTGCCTTATATTTCTCTACTTATTTTCTATTATTTTGCCGTTCGTTAATGCTTTCCGCTCCAATGTCTGTTTGATTGGTTGTGATAGAAGTCCTAGTATTGTTAGTATTTTTCAAAATCTATTTGTACAGACTTATGTACCTCAGTATCAGGTCAGATGGATTGTTTTTAAGAGTTTTTGTTGCCATATTTGTTAATCCTCAAAGGAGCCTGTAGATTAACTGAACCATATTAGGGGGTAGGGCAGTGAATCTCAGGGGGGTATTTTGGGACTTAAAAGTTTGAAAATGGTTTAATTGGGTGTTCTGTCAGTAAAATACTTAAACTAATATTTTTTTAATAATTAGTGGGGAGCAAGACATAATGGTATGGGGGACTAATTAAAGAATAAGTCACCCATGACCCTTGAACAAAACAATGAAACATGTATTAGTGGGATTTCAGGGAATTGATGGGCAGGGGGTTTTCTGATTAGTTTGAGGGTTTCAAGGCATGTAGAGGGTTCAGTTTTTGGTGTAAATAGAAGGGGATTCAGCCTTTAAAAAGGGAGAGAGCTTTCTTAAGGATTTCAGTTCTGGACAGATTAGAAAGATTGAAAAAGAGAGAAAAAGCTTTGAGGTCAATCAGTTTTCTGAGAGTCCAGTGAAGAAAGAGAGGGAAATACTTTGGAAATCACTAATTATACACTGAAAGTATAGATATAGACATTAAGTCTACTGTCCCATTGGGTGTCGTAGAATAATCCTGAGTTCTAGTTGATTCATTCACATCTTTTGGTTCAAAATCTAGCTACTGGAACTTTAGAGGTGCTCCTAATTGTCTTTAGGGTGTTCGGGTCCAATTGAGGCTATTTTAGGCTATTTTGTTGATTGTTGGCTTCAAAATTGGTTTTGGGATTAGTTTTGAGTCTATGGAATTCTGCAAGTGAATCTGGTCTACTATTGGTGTTGTTTCTACTCTGAAAATTATTCTAGGTTGTGTTTTTGCTGGTTGATGGTTCATTGATCTGCTGTATTTGAGTTGTTGTTGATCTCTCCTTTCTTCATTTTTATCCAATACCAGGTACCCCTTTGATATCCCATGAACTATGAAGGCCTGATGTAGTTTTGATTTGAGGAATACATGAGGACATACTATTTTGAACTACTGTGGAAGTCGAGTCTTGAATTTATTTTGGTTTCTGCCTGTTTTTAACGTATAAAACAGCTTGTTATTCGAAGTTTTGTGTCATTTGTATAATAGGACTATCCTGAAACATAAGGACTGGGAATTGTTTAGTTTGTGAATTCTATAGTTAGTAGTTTGTTTTTATTTTTGATTTAGCTCATATTATTAAGGTAGTAAAAATTTGAATTCATATTAAAAGTAGATATTAGATTGTTCAGCCTGCAGATTGGTGATAAGTCATTCACTTAAAAATTTGATGTAGTTTAACTATTAGAATCATTGGAAGCAAAAATGAGTTCGAGGCTTCATATATGGGCCTTTGTTTGAGTCCAACATGATGGTATTTCTCCGGTAGCAAGTTCAATAGTTTAGTTGTTTTTAATATCACAAATTACTTGAATTAATTAGTTTACTTTGTGTTCTATCAAAACCGTATTCCTAGTTGACTTTTCACCTTGATTAATGTCTAGAAATTCACCATTAGCCAAGTAGGTAAAATAATCTGAACCTTAAACTAGAAAATTGAGTAATCATGTTTCATTAACTTGAGTAAGTCAATGTTGCCTTCCCTGGTTGCAAACCGTTGAATGCACTCCAAACCACTTAGAAAACTCTCAGTGATTATTTGTTCTACAAATTGCGGCTGAGATTGATTTAGCAATGAAGGATGGATAGTCTATTCTCGGACAGCTTGGGCTCCTGTGCCTTCACGGACGACCTTTACTGGACCGACTTGAAGGTCCAAAATAACTGAATACCTCATTGGGGTGGCCTTTGTTCATTTTCAATATTTAGTTGAATGTCTAGTAATGATACATCCCTGTATCAATTAAGATAATTAACTAGGACCTTTTTCTTTATTTTTAGAGACGAACAAAAACAGAAAAATATAGTTCACTTTAGGATATCCTTCAATAATAAATGAGACGAGTCTCGCCAAACAAAAATACATAAATTGCGGGGCCCTCAATAAATGGTTAAAAATAAAACATTTAGAATTCGGGATGGGCCATTTAGCAAATCTCACAGCCCTCCCCAAAGATAATAATGCGCTAGTCACTTTAGGCGCACTTTTAATAATTTACTTTCTTAAACTCGGGTGCACATTTATGTGACCCAAATTCGAATCTCAACGGAGTCGAAATATGTCAATAACCACGGGTGCATTGATCTGACGTGGTTCGAGATGTATTTTTACGACGTTGCAGTTCTCATTAAAAATAATAATAAATAAAAGTGGTTAAAGTTAAAATTTGCACATAGGTTTATAATTGTTAAAATCAGATAGTTTAAGCCAAATATAACAGTTGAGCGACCGTGCTAGAACCACGGAACTCGGGAATGCCTAACACCTTCTCCCGGGTTAACAAAATTCCTTACTCGGATTTTTGGTTCGCGGACTATTAAACAGAGTCAATAATTTCCTCGATTCGGGATTCTAAACCGGTGACTTGGGACACCATAAATCTCCCAAGTGGCGACTCTGAATTAAATAAATAAATCCTTTTTCGATTGTCCTTTAATTGAAAAAACTCCTTACACCCCTGCGGGCGTAGTGAAAAAGGAGGTGTGACAATATATAGCCATATAAAATAGCATTTTTTTTTGTATATGCAGTATAATATTTTAACGAAACATGTTCGCTTGACCACCATTTGGCATAGTGTGGCTACGCCACTACATTCAACAACATATGTGAGATAATTTTACTCACTTGGACTTGATGATCTAGTATTTTTTTGGCTCCGCTAAAATTTGAACTTAAGATTTTATATATTTTTTAAAATTCATTAACCATTAAACTATACCCTTAAGTGCATTTGAATTTTTTTTCACTTACTGCATGCATTATGGGTAAATTTTTTTTTCTTTTTTCTATGAGAAATCATCACTACTAGAAATCCGAAAAGAGCGACCACAAAAAGCGACCAAAGTTGGTCGCTTACAAGTCATAAAGTGACCAAAAAGCATACAAATTGGCTTGGCCACTATTTTGCTGGTCCCTTTACCTTAGAGACCAAAGTTGGTATCTAAGGTAAAAGGACCAAATATTTCGTGTAAACAATATACCGACCAACTTTGGTCGCTTTAATATTTTAATAATATAAATTTAGCAACCAAAGTTAGTCTCTATATTTAATTACATTTTTTTTATTTACTATTATTTAAAATATAGCAACCAACTTTAGTCTGTAAACCAAATATTCTATTTTAAAATTTAGAAAATAGCGATCAAAGTTGGTCATTTTTTTTAATCTTTTAATCTTTTTTAAACATAAGCAATCAAAATTGGTCGCTAATTTCAAAAACAAAATTAAACATAAGCGACCAAAATTGGTGGCTAATTTCTAGATTGTTTTAATAGAATAGCGACCAAAGTTGGTCGTTTATTAGGAAATCTAGGTTAATTAGCGACCAACTTTGGTCGCTATTGCCCAGAAAATATTTTTTTTAAATCGAAAAGAGGCCAAAGTTGGTCGCTTTTCTGGGTATAATTTTGGCAGAAACTGCCTGTTTTGGCAGCTACATCACATGCCAGCATACCAAATTCCCTAAATAACAATATAATTCAATTCATAAACTACAATTTCAATACCAAAATTTCCACAACAACACCACAACAACAACATTATAATTTAAAAACACATTAAAACCAACAAATTAAACTTCAATAGAACTAACAAATTAAACTAAGTTAATGTTTATTACTCCTAGTTCAAAATCAGTTCTATTTGTTTAGTTCAAAGTATATAAAAGTCAATGAGTGTTTTGTACAACAGCATTATCATCACCGTCTGATGAACTTTCATTACCAACACGGTATACAGAAGAGTCTACTTGTCGAGGACGGGAAGAACGATCATGGGGAGGACGAGAGGAACGAGCACGGGGAGGACGGAAGGAACGCTCACGTCCAAGTCGATCCTCTAGCGATGAATCATAAGACAAGGGAATCGGAAAACCTCCAGAAGCTAGGAGACACTTGAGCTGCTCTTGCATTCCCTAGTACTGAGCTTGCATGCCAATGTACTGAACATCTCTAAGCTTTTCTCTTTCCTTGGTTGCTTCTAGCTCGGATGTGAGCTTTGTCATAGTATCCCGCATAGCAGAGAGGCTCTCCCCATCAAGTTGCTCGCCTTATGAGGAAGTCCATATTCCTTGTATTTCACACTTATATCCATAGAATTTCTTAGTAAGAAGCCTGTATACCTTCCCCCATTTTGGACCGCCAGCAACCTCTGTCCACATTCTTTCAGCATCCTCATCTGAAGGTTGGATTGGCTCGCCCAACTCATTAGGTAGTTGACTGCGTATGAATTCCTCCACGTCAGCAGTGAAGCGACCCTATACGAAAAATTACATTGAATTAGTATTTCAAAATTTATATAAAAGTAAATCAAAATACATAATGAAAAGTAAAAACTTACATGTACAGTCGAGGCTCGGCCCTCGACCCACCTTTCTTGATGCATCTATTTCTTCTTCTTTATAATATGAGTCTCCTTGAATAGCTCATCTTGGTTCATTGTACGCCCTAACTTCTTTTCCTGAAAACTCATAAATTTTAGTTAATAAACAGAATAGATATACTTTGAAAATTAAAATAAATTAAGCAATTACGTATCAATCTTCTTTTTATTGTCCCTAGGCTAATTGCACCTCCAGTGTGCAAGGATCCTCCCTTCTCAGATGTGCGAGCTTTCTTTTCTTTTTTGTTATTCTCTAAGAACTTTGCGGTAAGACATTGCCTTTTCAAATTATCCCATAAATTTTGAAGCAACCAGCCAGACTTCTGGTTCAACTTTCTAGCTTTGGAGAAACTATGCAACAACTGTTTGTGAGCTTTGTGATGAAAATTTGCAGCCACTTCCGCGCTATAGCGATGTTCCCATACACACTTGCTCTGTATTTCAAAAGTTAAATATTATATGGAAATATCATAAATATAAATAATTATACTCCTTAAAAGAACATTTATACCTTAAATTGATTGAAAATTTGCTCCTTCGGCGAGGATGGAAATTCACTCCAAGTCGCATAAGGGCCATCATAAAGCTTTCTGGTATCTTTGGTGATTATCCTCGTAGTAATATTACTCGGGATGAACCTGCAATTAAATTAAAAAACACATTAATATCTTAGTACAAACTGTACAAAAAAATAAATATAAAAATAACAAATAACTCTTACATATCACCCTCAGGGACTATGATTGTCCTGCCATATTGATCATAATGCACTGTCTCGTCATCATCAGCATCACCGTCCGAAGCAGGTATATCAGAGGCATGTGTGGAAGGTGTAGGGGGTCAGAGATACTATCTCGCAGGCGAAGGCCTGAAATAGATGGAGTCACTGATGAAGATAGTTGCGATCCCTGTGACTGCGATATAGCTTGATGGACAAAAGTGGATGTGATACTGATGTCTGTGACCCAGGTG
The DNA here is from genome assembly GCA_026770625.1 of Nicotiana glauca. NCBI lineage: Eukaryota > Viridiplantae > Streptophyta > Magnoliopsida > Solanales > Solanaceae > Nicotiana > Nicotiana glauca. Next base: position 209,208 of record MU768670.1, read on the forward strand.
GCTGTGACACAGATGGATGTGATCCATGCAATGTAGATGGATGCGATCCACGTGGTCGTGAGGCAGCTAGACTGTATGTCGGGCATATAGTCCTATGGCCCTGTGATAAAAGACCTGGTGTCTGCACGAAGATGTAGGGCTCGTGATGTTGTGACAACTCAGAATAGCCCTGGGGTGGAGGATAACACATAGGCATAGGCATAGGCATCTCTGAAGAGGGTGGAAAAGATGTAGTATTATCTTCTACCCTCCTCTTTGCCTTCCTAGCCTTTTCTCGTCCCAGAGAACCAGTAGAGTCATTGTTACCTCGACCCTTGCATGTCATCTGCATAATATAATAAATTTAGATTAAAGCATATAAAAACTAGCTATAAAACGAGAGTTAATAAAGAAACCAACTTTTTAAAGCTCATCGATGTATTGTTCCTCGTCCGAGAATTTGTAACGACCCGGCCAGTCATTTTTGGAATTTACGCCCCGATCCCCCATTAACTACTTTCCCTAAGTTCATTGTTGCTATTTTGGTTTGCCGGGGCGTTCGGTATTAGGATTTGGAGTGTTTTGGGACACTTAGTCCCTAAATAAGAGCTTAAGAGTTGAAAAATGGTCCGTATTTAGAGCAGTGTGGAAATCTCTCGTTCTCGAAATGGTCCGTAAATAAGACCTATCCAAACTCTTATTCTCAGAATGGAAATCTGATGGTTCTGTTAGCTCCGTTAGGTGATTTCGGGGTTGGGAGCATATTTGGAATGTTATTTGGAGGTCCGTAGCTCTTTTAGGCTTAAAATGCCGAAGTTTGAATTTTTGAAGTTTCCGGTCCGATAGTGAGTTTTTTATCCGATGGTCGGATTTGAATTCCGGAAGTTTTTATAGCTCCCTCATGTCATTTGGGAGGTGTATGCAAAATTTTAGGTCATTCGGACAAGGTTTGGATAGGTTTTTTATCGAAAGTGTGTTTGGTTAGAATTTGAAGTTCATAGGCTTGAATCTTTGATTAATTCGTGTTTCCGGCGTTGTTTTAGGTGGTTTAAGTATTTGAGTAAGTTTGAATGATGTTATGGGATATGCCTGTAGGTTTGGTTGAGGTCCCGGGGGCCTCGGGTGTGTTTCGGATGCTCAACGGAGCACTTTGAAGTTAAAATTCATAGCAGAAGATTGCAGGTCAGTTGTCCTTCTACGCGTTCGCGTAGAAAGCATCACGTTCGCGTAGCTTTAGTTCTCCCTCTCATTGCGTTCGCGTCCTCATCTACGCGTTCATGAAGACTTGCTCCCTTATCCTTCGCGTTCGCGAACCGCTCTGCACGTTCGCGATGAACAACTGGACCCCCCTTCATTTTTCCTCTCCGCGAACGCGATAGTCCATACACGTTCGCGATAGCCAAATACCTGGGCAGACAGATTAAATTAGCCATTTCGAGGGTTCACCATTTTTACAATAATTTGACTTCTAGAGCTCGGTGCTTGGCGATTTTTGAAGAGATTTTTACCTGGGCAACTTGGGTAAGTGATTCCCACTCGATTTAGACCATATTCCATGAATCTCCTCTTAATTTTACCCTTTAAT
>MU768670.1:254658-282026 GCA_026770625.1 Nicotiana glauca
ATAATTTTTATAAAAGTTTTTCTCAGATGGTCTACAAAGTGTCTAATTGGCACATATGTGATTTAGTTGAAGGGTCTGATAGGAACAACTCTATGTTTAAGTGCCCAAGTGACAAAAAAGGCCAAGTTTAAGGGCCAAGTTATGTATTTGGCCTAATTTCAACTTCAAAACAAAGATTTTAATGGGGAAATTTGGGTATTTTGGGTAGAACCTAGGTTTTTCTAAAATTGGGGATGTGAACCTCAATTTGAGGTCTGATTTCAAAACAAATTATATATTTGAGTTCGTGGGGGAATGTGTAACCGGATTTTGATTCGAACATCAGGTTTTGACCATGTGGGCCCAGGGGCATTTTTTACCTTTTGGGGGAAAATGATGAAAAAGCTATAAATAGGTATTGGATTCATGTTGTTTAGCATGTATTGATGTATTGAAGTCATTATTGTATAGATACAATTGATTTGGATCCGGATTCGAGAGGGAAGGCGGTTATTAAGGATTGAATTGGTCGTGGAAGTTTGAGGTAAGTGTTTGGTTTAAACCTAGCTTGAGGGACTAGGAGTTGGGTCTTATTTGCTACTTGCTAATTGTCGAGTACGATGTATAGACATGGTGACGAGTATCTATACATTGGTGTCTAGCATGACCATGAGTCCTTATTTGGCGAATACTTTGGTTTTGTTATGTCTTCCATGATTAATTGATGATTTCTATATGTTGTAAAGAGTACTTGAAAGGAATTGTGATCTTTGAACTTCGCGGAGCGTTGGCTCGAGTTGAAATACGAATTGTGAAGGTATATGAGATAAGTAAATCTTTGGAACATTGGCTCAAGTGATAATGTGAACTATAAGGTGAAAGTGAAAGAAGAGAAAGAGTATTTAAAGGGATTCCTTGTTGGGATATTGTTGTTCATTGAGTATTTTCCCTTGCCGGGACGTTGAGATTTTTAACGTTGTGCCCTTTCCGGGTTCTAATTGTTTGATTATGTTCCTTTCCGGGATTCCTATTATTGATTTATTATTCCCTTGCCCTTGTTTGGGTGAGGAAGAGTGTTAAAGCACGAAGGGTGATGTCGTGCATTGTTTGTTTCTTGTGAGGAAATAGTGTAAAGCACGAAGGGTGATGTCGTGCACTATCTGCTTATTGTGAGGAAAGGAGAGTAAAGCACGAAGGGTGATGTCGTGCCGCACGATGTCATTCCATGTCGTTTCTATTGATTATATGTGAGGAAAGAGAATAAAACCACGAAGGGTGATGCCGTACAGGTTTTGTTATACGTTTGCTTGGTGAGGATGAGAGTAAAAGCACGAAGGGTGATGTCGTGCACTTGTTGATCTTTGTGTTCTTATTAATGTATGAGTTGTGCTATTTCCTTCGTTATTAAGCGACTTTTACTTGAAATTGTTATCTCCCAACAACATGTTTCACCTCCCATATTGTTTACTTGTATTTTCTTTCAGACTTTGTATTTAGTACTCTTAGTTAGGGGTGGGCATCGGTCGATTCAGCTCGGTTTTGTAGAAGTTCGGTTCGGTTTATTCGATTTTTGGTTTGTGATTTTAATAACCAAATCAAACCAAAGTATTTACGGTTTGGTGCGGTTTTTTCAAAATTCAGTTCGGTTATTTCCGGTTTATATTTTTGGTTTTAAACAGTTGTAGGGATGTAAATTTGAACTTCATTTTACGATTCGTTCTTGCAGTCTGAGCAAACAGATAACCAGCTTACACTGACATGCTCCAACAACAACAATTCCGTTTACAATTCCAAAACGCACATTAGACATCCTTACACAGTTACACGCTACAACAACAATCATTAGCCATCAACAACAAACATCCTCACGGTTCTATTTGAACTTTATCTCTATTTGAACAAGGAAGTCTATATCTAGGAATAACTATCAAAGCATTCAATATCTGTGTCACTACTGCTCAGCACTCAGCAGTGGCAAATTTGTCCAAAAATAGTTAGAAAATGATACTTAAAGTCTAACATACGACATCATTAGATGTGGATGAGGATTGAGACATTTCTTAATATGCTTCACTGAGCACATAGTGCCAACATACTTTGGATGATAATTATAAACTCGTCCACAATAAAGACGCTTTGCTTTGCGGGCTTCTCCATTTACTTCAACTAACTCAAAATGTTCCCAAATAGACGATCTAGCTTTAGGACCACGAGGCATAGTTGAACCTACAAAAAAAAAATATCACAAGTTAATAAAATATTTTTAATTATAAATAACAAAAGAATACCACAAAACAAGCAAATTCTTAAGCTTACCACTTGTTCAAACTATGCATTAACAATGCTAGTATCTCTTTCAATAATTCAAGTTCTCTTCCGCTCATTGCCATATCTAAATATAATTTGCTAATGAGTGTCATTTAAACTTGCAAAGTAAACTAATTTTTACTAAAACACTCATAAACGGAAAATCGTACCAAGTTCAATTTCCTCAAGAAACTCCAAATCTTCTTCAACATTAATAGGAGTACCGTCACATCTAAACCAATCTTGAACACAAACAAGACTTTGCACCAACCGAGGAGTCAATGAACTCCTAAATGAATCAAGAATGCGGCCACCGGTGCTAAATGCACATTCTGATGCAACACTTGAAATTGGAATGGCTAATGCATCACGAGCTAGCTCAGATAGAATAGGAAATCGAGGCGCATTAATTTTCCACCAATCTAAGATTTTAAAATCATCATAATCATCAGAATATGGCTCTTGTCCTTCACCAATATATCTTTCCAACTCAGATTTAGCACCCACACTTTCAGAGTCTTCCTTTTGCATTTTTAACAATTGCTTTATTCTCACAGATTTTGTTCTCACATTCACACTAGATGAATCAGATGTGTCATCAGATGAAGTAGATTTAGATGGGGATGATTGAAGACAACATCCTTTGGAATATTTTTTTTGATACCCCACAAACAAAGAATTCAAATAAGCATCCACTTCGGTAGTTAATTTCTTCCTTGCTTCCTTCCCAAACATTTCCTCAAGTGCAAAACCAACATACTCAAATTTGTTATGAGGGTCTAATACATAAGCAATGAAAATCATTTTATTCATCTTTTCAGGTTCACCCCAATATTTTTTAAACTTCTCTTTCATTTTCTCTGCCATCTTACTCAAATTAGTATCATCACTAGCTAAACAAGATTTCAAATGACTATCAAGCTCACATATATCCTCAAAACGACGATTAGAAGTGACATAACGTGAGCCTGAAACTTTTTTGGTGAGCTCGTGAAATCTTTCAAGAAACTTTATCATGTTTCTCACATTCACCCAATCATTACATACAAATGGACCTGCAATATTCCCATCCTCACAAATATGCATACAAAGATGAGAAGAAAATCCATCATCAAAAAGATGAAGCTTGTCAAAAGCCTTCTCAAAGTTTTGCGTCGTTTCCAACATCAAGTAGGTGGAATTCTACCTAGTAGGAACATCCAAACACAATGTTTTGCTACATTGTACCTCTTGATGTGCACAACATTCCCTAAACTTTAAGGTCCTTTGTGGAGATGATCTCACATACCTAACAGCTTGTCTAACACGTTTTACAAAAATATCAACTTCCTTCAAACCATCTTGCACAATTAGATTAAGTATGTGAGCCATGCATCTCACATGAAGATGTTTACCATCCATCGAATTAGCTTTCCATATATCTAGTTGTTTAGACAATTCTTTAACCGTGACATCATTTGAAGAAGCATTATCAACAGTAACAGTGAATACCTTATCCAATTTCCATTCAAGCAAACAATTACCAATAACCTTTGCCATTTCGTCACCCTTATGACTAGAGATAGGGCAAAAATTTATTATTCTTTTATGCAACACCCAATCTCTATCAATAAAATGACCTATCAAACACATATAGTTAATTCTTTGTAACGAAGTCCATGTGTCTGTGGTAAGGCAAATTTTTGGTTTTACATCTCTAAAATTTTTCATTAGTTTAAGCCTCTCTTCATTGTAAACTTGAAAACATTCCCTTGTAATTGTCCTACGAGAAGGAACATTAAATTGAGGTTGGGCTATGCTCATAAACTTCTTAAAGCCTTTCTTTTCAACAAAGCTAAAAGGTAATTCCTCCACAATTACCATCTCAATTAAAGCCCTCCTAACTAGTTCTTGATCAAATTTCCAAAGTACCCCACCATTAATTTGCCCATCTATTTGAAAACACAATTGTGTTTGAGTATTATCAACTTTCCGTGGTATTTTTGGACATTTCTTTAAATGAGTATTCAATGATGTTGTTCCATTCAATCGTGAATTAGCCTTATAATCACGACCACAATATTTACACTTTGCTGTATCATCTCCATTAGAATCTTTAAACTTTTCAAAATGATTCCAAGCAAGTGATCTAGATTGTACAGATTTTCTTTTTTTGAGTCTTGACTAACTGAATTTGTAGGTGAAGAAGTAGGTTCGCTTTCAGATGAACCCACCTCACTTACTCTACTTTCAACTTCAACCATCTATAGAAAATTGAATGAAAACACAATTAAAGAGTGCACTTCTTTAATGAAAACACAATCGAATGTTAAAGGTAGCCACAGAGAGAAACTTCTTTAATTAAAAATTTTCCAAACAGAGAATAAATCATTCAAAAAAGAAAATAATTCATTCAAAACAAAGAGCAACAAAAATAGAAAAAACAAGATGAAATTGTAGCCGAAAATGTCACTGCTTGTAGCCGAAAATACTTGTATTCAAAACAAGAGAATGATTTAGCCGAAAATGTCACTGCTTGTATTCAAAACAAGAGAACAAATCATTCAAAACAGAAATACTTGTAATCGAGGAAGAAGGCAACACTAACCTGAGGAAGAAGGCAGCAGTCACAGTCGCAGTCACACAGAGCTGTGGAAGAGCCGAAGAGGAAAAATTGCAGTATCGCACAATTTGCAATCGCAGCTACAGACGCAGTCGCAAATGAGAGGAACTGAGGATCGAGGAAGAAGAACCCTAAACCTAAAATTTTAAATTGGGTCTATGAAGTATGAATGACTGAAGGTAAATTCTAAATTGGATGAGGTGGGCTTGGACATTTGGGCAATTGGGTTTGGACAATATTGGTTATAACCTATAAGTTATAACTTATACGTAGTCATAGAATTAATAATCTAAAATTCTAAATAACTAATACCCCTAAATTTCGGTTTTTCGGTTTAACCAAAAACCAAATTACATAAACCGTGAACCGCACCGAAAATCGAAAATTCATAATTTTAAAACCGTGAACCAACCGAAAAACCGATCAAACCGAAAAACTAAAATTCACGATTCAGCCGGTTTTTTCGGTTCGGTCAGTATTATGCCCACCCCTACTCTTAGTAGTTCGTGAGTGTTGTGACACCAATCTTGGGTAGAGACTATGTTGAATTTTTTCGCATTTCTATTCAGCTTTATATAATATAAGACTTCCGCTTATTATTTAATTTCGTCGTTTTTATATTATTGCTGATAATTGCTAAAAAGAGATTATGTTATTAATGTAGAAGTAATTAAATTTGGCTTGTCTAGCTCCCATTAGTAGGCGTCATCATGACTCCCGAGTGTAGAAAATCTGGGTCGTGACAGCTCCTTTGTCCTCTCATGCTCTTGCAGCTCCTCCACCAGCTATTTTTCCTCGATACTCTAACGAGATTGTGTTCAAAGTCATCGATGCCCAACACTATGCTCCAGAACCAACTTTCAAAGTCTCGAATCCATACTCTCACGCTTCTCATTTTGAGGCTCCTGGTGAAACTGAAAAGCCTGGTAAGATAGTGGAGCAAGATGAGATATCCATGAAGGTGAAAAACTTAGAGTGGTCTTTAGGAAACATGCAAGGGATAGGGAGCCAGATGAGTGTGGCTTATAAAGACTTATGCTTGTTTCCTGATATCTAACTGCTTGCTGGTTTTAAGATACCAAAGCTTGATTTATATGATGGGCACGGATATCCCGTGGCTCATTTGAGAGGTTACTGTAGTAGGATGAGAGGCGCCGGGGGGAAAGCCAAATTATTGATGGTATATTTCAGTCAGAGTCTGAGTGGGGCATCTCTGGAGTGGTACACCTGCCAATATGCTATCAGGTAGTACACGTGGGATGATATGGCTCAGGCCTTTGCCAGGCACTTTCAGCATAATATAGAAATCGTCCCGGATCGCAGGTCCCTCGCTAAGATAGAAAATAAGCCTAATGAAAGCTTTAGGGAACACGGGCTCAGATGGAGAGAACAAGCTGCCAGAGTCAATCCTTTGTTGGAAGAAAAAGAGATGGCCGACTACTTTCTTCAAGCTCAAGAACCAACTTACTTTGGGCATTTGATCGCAATTGTGGGTAGGCCTTTTAATGATGTGGTAAAAATGGGAGAAATGGTAGAAGATGGGCTGAAGTCTAGCAAGATCATAAGTTATTCTACTTTAAAAGTCACAACACAAGCAATTCAGAACGACACAGGAAGCTTGCTGAGTCAGAAGGAACATGATGATGTTGCCATGGTTGTTTCAAAGTCACGACATGGACCAAAGGGTCCACTTCGCCAATATACCCAGCCTCAGCTAAAACCAAACCTATCCCCGAGCTCCACACAATCCACCTCGGTATTATCCTCCGAACAATGTCCGGTCATATGTCTAACCACCAGGTCACTCCCTATGGCGGGCGCCAGCACTGTATAATGCATTATTGCCGTCACAACATTTTTGAGCACCTAACAACCTAGAAAATAGGGACAGGGAAGAGAACAAAGGCAAGGAAATAGTTTCACGCCAATTGGGGAATCCTATGCAAGCTTATTCGAAAATTTAAAGCATTTTGGCCTAATTGAGCCGCTCTTCGGCTACTCCAGATCCATATACAAAAGGCTTTGATCCTATTGTACGATGCATGTACCACTCTAATGTCCAAGTGCATAGCATTAAAGATTGTGGTTCTTTGAAAAGGGAAATAGAAAGAATGATTCAAGAAGGGGTAATTGTGATCAATGACAGCGACATGGAGCACGCGAATCCTCTTGGGAACTTGTTGACTGAATTTGATGATATTGAAGTTGGTAATCATCTTGGCAATATTATATGGAACTCAGTGGCTAAGATACCATGCTTGGTAATTAGAAAGACGCTCCATTTCTTGGTCAACCAGAGAAGAGTTTTGGTGGTTTATTTTGTTGTCATTTCTGTTGTCCAGGTTATTTCATGGCTATAATCCGGATATTGTCTTGTGACTCAAACCCTTCTATCCTTTTATTTTTCCTAGTTTGCTCGTAGTAGCTCGTTTAGTGTTGTCTAGGTTTGTTCCGGGGTTGTAACCTTAGTTTAGTTTGCTTGTCTTGCTGTTCGAACCGTTCACCGTCCGTCTAATGCAATTTCCTATTTTCTGTTATTTCTAATCATTTTCTTTTGTTTAGTTCTCTCCCCTTTTTTATAGTTCATTTCATGATGGTTCTAGTGACATGACATGCACATATAATTCTAGGCATGATCTTAAAGGTTGGTTCAGTCATGAAGCAATTTGGAAGATGATAGGGGCATTTGAGGGAAATAAGAACATATTTGGACATTTTGATACCATTTGAAGCCGCACCATGTGAAACTGGGGCAGATAAAACATAAAGAAACCCTATGGAGATGCATCATGCCGTATGGGGTTGAAGTTAAAGGCAAGTTTGCCCAAATTGACAAGGCCCGCTCGTGGTAAGGAGAAGTGACAGTGTTGTCCAATGGTGTTTTATATTTAGCAGATATAGAAGGCAAGTGTGTAAAAATGACCATCAATTCCGATGCGGTCAAGAGATATTATATATAATCTTCTTTGTTTAAATTGTATTTGTTTGTACTTGGCATGTTTTGAAGATTGGAATAATGAAGGCATTTTGTTCTGCTATCTAAATATTTTATCCTTCGTTACCCCCTTTGAGATTTGTTTATTTCCTTTCATACCCCTCTTTTGGAATCAGTAGCAAAGATCAGAAGCACAAGTGTGAAAGATAAGTAAAGAAAAGAGAAAACAAAAAAAAACAAAAGAAAAAGAGAGAGAGAGAGAAAGAAAAAAAAGAGAACAAGAAAAAGAAAAAAAGCAAACAAACAACAAAACAACAAAAAGGAAAGGAAGAAAGAAAAGAAAAGAAGAGAAAGTGGAAGAAAGAGAAAGGAAAAATCACAACAACAAAGCAATTTATATGACATATGAACTACGTTCGACCTGAATCCTTTTAAGGATATGTACGCAGCCTCACAGTTCGGTCCCATCAAAATAAAAATTCAAAAGTCCCCAAGCAAGAAATTGGGGCAGAATTTGTGGTTGTTGTAAGAAATGTGATTCCAAAAGTTGTAATTTTGAACCCATTTGAATTGTTTTGAGCATTTTGATACCCTTTCTTTCTAACTCTATCCAAAAAACCCATGTTACAGTCCAAAGAAAGACCTTCTGATCGGTCTTCGAGAGATGTCAAGTCGAGCAAGTAAAGGTGATTCATATCAGGGACAACACTCTGTTTTGAACAAAGAAATGAAAAATGAGAGAGTGTTATTGATGAAAACCCTCACGGGTACCGCAAGGCGATGCAAGCTGAGAGAAATAAAAAATGAGATAGTCTTATTAGTGAAAACCTTCACAGGAACCATAAGGCGACGGAGAGTTGAGCGAAAGAACAAAATAAGAGAGACTTGATGGTGAAATTCGGGCACCACAAGTCGAATAAGGATCGTGAATCATATTGGATAATCGGAGCATTGAAGCCCAGTTTCACGGTCTAGGGGTATAACAAGAGATGAACATCATGCTTGCTTGACGGAATAGGCCACAGGTGCATGTCATGGTCATTAAAGTTGGTATCCATATCTGATAGGTTTCTACTTTATAGTCTTCTTGTTAGGAATCATCTCTTTCCATTATCATTTACTTTGTTCCTTTTGTCTTGTTTACTTCCTCTTCCTGAGTCTGTTTGGTTAGAACAAGTGAGAAATGACTTCAAAATATGCCACCAGCTTTCCAATTGCACAAAACGGTATCTGGCTAACACATCAAAGTGTCATAAGTCAGGGAAGAACAACATGCGCACCTAGTTGGCAACAATCAACATGCCTTGGGGATTCATGTGAAATACAAAGGTTTGGTATATATCAATTCATGAACAATGCAAAAGATGGAGGATGTTGGGTGAACGGATTAAAGTTATTCTCTGTGATGAGGTTGACAAAGGAAGTGGTTAGTCAATGAACAAGTAAAGTCTTCAACTGGAAATCAGTTATCATGGCAAGTGAAGGATCAACAGACCTCAATGCCAAGGCCAGTGGTTTAAGTCAAGAAAGAACAACATACAAACGGAGTGGAAGCAATAGACGTGCTTTGGGATTCATGTGAGACACAAAAGTTGGGTAGATGTTAGTTTATGAGCAATGCAACAAATAGAGGATATTGCGTCTTAACAGATAAAAGGTATTTTCAGTGATACGAATGACATAGAAAGTGGTTAGTCAATAAACAGGCAAGGTCTTCGAGTGGAAATCAGTTATCAGGGGAAGTGAAGGAGTGATAGCCCTCAAAGTCAAGGCCACTAGCCAACCACCATGTTTAAACTCACAAGTTTTCTTTGTCTGAAACAGGGACGGAATCTATGTTCATATCAAAGCTAGGAAGCTTGAAATTTTCAGGTGTAATGCCCCAATTCTGCTTACGCAAAGGCTATTGAGAATATCACACATCACCCCTAGGAGAAACACTTCCTAGTCAGGGTTTTCAAGTTATATTTTGTTGTAGGAGACGCACTTCCTAAATTGAGATTTTACCCTTAGGATATGCACTTCCTAGTTTGAATCATTAAAGTTTCACCCATAGGAGACACACTTCCTAAACTGAGAATTTATTCATAGGAGATGCACTTCCTAAATTGATAGTTCATTCATAGGAGACGTACTTCTTAGTTTGAGTCATTGAAGTTTCACCCATAAGAGACGCACTTCTTAAATTGATAATTCATTCATAGGAGACACACTCCCTAGTTTGAGTCATTGAAGTTTCACCCATAGGAAACACACTTCCTAAATTGATAATTCATTCATCGGAGACGCACTTCCTAAATTGATAGTTCATTCATAGGAGACGCATTTCCTAGTTTGAGTCATTGAAGTTTTACCCATAGGAGATGCACTTTCTAAATTGAGATTTTACCCTTAGGAGACGCACTTCCTAGTTTGAATCATTAAAGTTTCACCCCTAGGAGACACACTTCTTAGTCTGGGTCTTTCAGGATACACCTGTAGGATACACATTTCCTAAATTGAGAGATTTCATCCGTAGGAGACGCACTTCCTGGTTTGAGTCATTGAATTTTCACCCCTAGGAGACACACTTCTTAGTATGGGTCTTTCAGGATACACCTGTAGGAGACGCACTTCCTAAATTGAGATTTCACCCCTAGGAGACGCCCTTCCTAGTTCGAGTCATTTAAGTTCGGCCTTAGGAGATGCACTTCATAGTCTATTTCATTGAAGTTTTACCTGTAGGAGACACACTTCCTAATCAAGGTCTTTCAAGTTATTCTTTTAGGAGACGCACTTCCTAAATTGAGAGTTCATTCATACGCACATTCTAGTTTTAGTCACTGAAATTTTCACCCCTAGGAGATGCACTTCCTAGTCGTGGTCATTTAAATTCACCACTAGGAGACGCACTTCCTAATTTGGTTCATTCAGGTTTTATTATAGCGGACACATTTGCTAGTCAAAGTTTCTTGGTTTTACGAGGAGACGCACATCCTAATCTAGTCTTTAGTTTACTCGCATCATTGCATCAGTAATATAAGTGGCTTACAATATTGATAACAACTCACAAATCGTCCTAGTGCAAACTGGGGTAGAAAATTTTGTTTGTTTTGGAGAAACCATATGTAAGGAAAGGTAGGCACCAAACAGGTTTGACCGTAAATTTTCAGGACCCTCCTGAAAAATGGGACCTAGTTTAAAATTTAAAACAGTCATGAGTAGTAAAATCTAGCGTAAATATACCCCAAGGAATATAAGATGGTTTTAAAGTTCGCATGTTGGAGATATGATTCAATTAGGAGTTTTCAGGACCCTCCTGAATAATAGGACCTAACTTTAAGATTGTCGTTAGATAACAAGATGCAGCAGAAATAATACCTTTAGAAGATATAACTTAGATTAAAAATTGTTGTTTGATTAAGAGTTGTCAGGACCCTCCTGAATAATGGGACCTAGCTTTAAAATTTTCATTGGATAGCAAAATTTAGCGTAAGTTCTGTTGTAGGGTAGTATAATTCAGTCGTAAAGAATTGTCACTCTGAAGATAAAATTTGACATTTGATTTTCAGGACCCTCCTGAATAATAGGGAGTAGTTTTAAGACCTTCTTAGATAACTAGATTTAGTGGAAGTCATACATTTAGAAAACATAATTTAGCTTTTAAAATTGTCATTTAACTGAGAGTTGTTAGGACCCCCTGGATAATTGGATCTAGCTTTCAAATTCTTGGAATATTTGGTAACATGATTTAGTTTAACACTCACATATGTGCCCAACTACCAAACTGGGACGAAAAAATTTCTTTGTTTTATCTATTTTGTTGAAATCAGGCACCTACCTGGAAAGCACGAGAATACAGTTCAAGTTCAGCAATCATGCGCCTACCTGGAGAGCACGGGAATACAATTCAAGTTTTGGCAATCAGGCGCTCACCTGGAGAGCAAGGGCATACAATTTAAGTTTTGGCAATCAGGCGCCCACCTAAAGAGCAAAGGAATACAGTTAAAGTTTTGGTAATCAGGCGACCACCTAGAGAGCAAGGGAGAACAACACCATTTTTTTAGGAAGGGAAACAATTGAAGTGTCGGTAATGAGGCGTCCACCTGGAGAAAAATAAGCATCTCAAATTATAATTCGAGTTCAGCAATCAGGCGTCCACCTGAAGAAAAGGGAAAATATCTCAGATTATAATTCAAGTCAACAACAAAAGAAGCTCGTGGCAAGAATGCGAGTCAACAGTCCGAGATGATCAACGAAAGTTAGTCACAATCCAGAATAAAAAAGAAAAAAGAAAAGGCAAGAAGTGAATCCAAATGCAGAAGTTGATAAACGATGTGGGCTTCTCAAGACATGGTTGAGGTCACAAGCACTGCATGTCCGATCTTGATCCGAAATGATGAAGAGGAATGAACTAGCACCTGCAGCTAGCAAGCGTCAAGGTTCAAATCTAAAGTCTGCATGAAGAATCATTCAAAACTCAAGATCAAGCTTCAGAAGACTCATAGATAGGAATCTTGTAACTCGTAGTTGACATGCTTAGCTAGTCTTTTTCATTTCTTTTGATTTTGATGTAATATCAGGACCGCGGACCGGAACCTCAGCGGAACGACACCTCGATTGGCTCTCCACCTTGGCATACTCCATCATCTCACTCACTTTTGAACTACACCGACCTGATTCCTTTACAGTCAAGGATATGTAGGCAAACTCGGAAGCAATGTTCGGTCAAATCGTTCAAAAACGCTTCCCACGGAGTATTCAAGCGGGCATAAATCGCTCGTATCTGCTCACTTTTTCTTTACACAAAAACTCTTCGTGTTTCCGAGCAAAGAGGGCAGCTGCGAGCACATGATTTTTTCCCTATATGAATTAATCCCATAAAATATTAGAAAATAATTTTTTTCAATTTTTACAATTTTATAGGATTTTTTTTGTAGAATTTTATTAATTATTTGTATTCTTGAGCATATTTAATTTCCATTAAAAATAAAAAAAATACCATGCATTGCATTTAGATTTTGTTCACATTTTAGGATTAATTAATTAGTTAGTTTCTTTATTAAAAAATAAAAATCACAAAAATAATTCATTTTTACATTCTTAACTTTAAATGTTGGGTTATTAAGTTTCCTCTTTTAATTTAGGATCAACTAATTTTTATAAATATTAGGGTTAGATAATTAGCTTAATTGAATTAATTTAGAAATTTAGTTTAAATTTTAATTAATTAAAGAAAGAAAAAAGAACGACAAAAAAATAGAAATCGAAAAGTTTGGTCTTAAATTCGAAATTCTGTCATATAACGAGCGAGCCTAAATCTTTCAACACCCCTTCTTCCCTTAGACTAGCCATCTCCTTGCCCAACCCAAGAAAAAAACCAGACTTGACCCAAATAACCCTCTGACCGGCCCATTTTCCTGCCTATTTCCCGCCTAAAATTGTAACCTAGACCTATACACATAAATATAGCCTGACACTCTTAACAGTAGCGCCGCTTCAGCAGATAGGAAAACCCCCCCCCCCCTTGAACTGGTCTTCTTCATCCACCCCAAACGATCCCTCCACCAGTGAACCCGACCTCACACCACCACCCCTTCACCAAAACTCGCCGCTGTCAGCCCCTATGCCGCCAAACGATCACTCCAACGTCCCCAGCTAGTAGCGCCGCCGGACAGACCATCGCTGAACCTCTCCGACGACGTCCAGCCAACACCAACCACTGTTGCTTCGCCGGAGTACCGATCAACCTCACAGCAGACCCGTTGCTGCTCTTTCACCATCGGAAATAGCCGGAAACCGGAAATCACTCACACGCGCACAATAAGAAGAGGGGTACAAAACAGACAGAAATTGAAAGGAAGGTTAGGACCCGAAAGTTGTTATTTGTTTTCTCTAAATTTTCAGAACATATACATGTAAATAATTTTGTTTTAAGAGTTAATTGGATTGAGCTTAAGCAAAATGGAAATATTTCCTGTTTTCTCTTTGTGATTCCGAGTTATGGGTTTCAAAATTTTGAGTTCGATTGAGGTTGAGCTGATGTCGAGTTTGTCGACGAGATTCAAATTCCTTCGTCGAATTTCGAGTTCGTCGAAGCTGCGTTAGTTTGGGATTCTGGGCAGATTTCACGAGTCTGTCACGATGTTGTTTTGGAACTCTGTTTTTCTCCTTCCAGTTCCACTTCTCGTTTTCTTTCTTGGATCCTTATTTTTCTATCTTTTGTGGCTGTCTAATTTGTTTAAACATATGAATGATTTCATTTAATTTGTGTTTATTTAAGCTAGTTCATTTACCAGTTTGGTGCAAGGCTTGTTGTTTGAAGTAATTAATAGGCATTCAAAGGTTAGTTTGGGGATTGTTTGGATTGGGGATTGTTTACATAACTTTAGGAAGCTTCTATAATGGTAGAGTTTAGGATTGCATTACTGAATAATTTAAAGCAATTTAATTGGGTGGAATCAAATAAAAAATTATTGAAGAGGCATTTATGAATCAGGCATTTGCTACTGCCTATTTAGACTAATAGAGTTCAGATATAGAAGAAAGTAGAGAGCTACTATAATCCATGGACTCGCAATAATCATGAACATTTGTAGTTTGCTTTAAATTGAATACAATCCTTAGAATAAATTGAGGTGAGCCGTGCCAAATAAAATCTAAAAATGCATGACCCTCATTTAACTAATTCTTTTAATTCTTTAGAATTCGAGGCGTGCCATTTAGCAAATTTTCATGGCCCTCGCAAAGTGCAAATGCGTAATTGCTTTAGGTGCGATATTTCAATAATATTACCTTCCTAAACTCGAGTGTACATTTATGTGACCCAACTCCAAATCTCAACAATGTTATATAAAATGTGTTATGGATTGCGGGTACATTTATGTGACGTAGTTCGAATCATATTATGTTGCAATTTTCTTTAACAAATGAATAAAAGCGGTTAAAAGTTAAAATTGCACATAGGTTCAAAATGTATTAAAATCAGATAATAGGCCACTTATAACAGTTGAGCGACCATGCTAGAACCACGGAACTCGGGAATGCCTAACATCTTCTCCCGGATTAATAGAATTCCTTACCCGGATTTCTGGTTCACAGACAGTAATACAGAGTCAACCTTTTCCTCGATTCGGGATTTGAACCGGTGACTTGGGACACCATAAATATCCCAAGTGGCGACTCTGAATTCTTTAAATAAATAAATCCCGTTTCGATTGTCACACCAAGTTGAAATAACTCCCTTACACTCTTACGGGGTATAGGTAAAAAAGAAGGTGTGACAAACGATACTGATTATCTTTGGAATAAACATAACGGAACCCACAACTACATTGGTTTTAGCAATAGGCATACTGAACGATTTAGGTATTTACAGTCTTCTCCTTTATCTTTCTTATGCTGCTTTAATTTCTTTTTTTCCTTCTTATAAATTGTTACATGAGTTTTTCATTTTCAGGCAAATTCTTTTAGGCCTCAGGCAGATTCACCTGACTTGGCATCGTCATGGGAACTTGGCTAATGGAGTATTGTATAGAGTGGAAGGGGAAGGTAGACTTTGTAATTTCAAGTACGTAGAACTAGGTATGTATTTGACTATTCGTACCTATTTATAAGAAAAAGTAATTCTATTGTTCCTCCATATAATATATTTTAAAATTTTGTAGCCGATTCATCCTCCATCTAAAGTGACTTCCTGGAATTTTCATTTATCCTTAATTCTGATATGGTGAAAAGTCCATTGCCTAATGATAAATTCCTCCGTATGTTACTAACTTTTTAAAAATATTGGACGCGTATCATTGGCCAGTTGACGCTAACAACAAATTTCTTCTGTAAGTCTGTTTTTAACTTATCAATAATGTAGTAAGATTACTGTAAAGCCTGCTTATATTGTAATGTCTTTACAGAGAACATGTGGACCATATTTACAATTTACCCCTCTTTTGGAGCGACATAAAAAAGTGTATATTCATAGATGAGCTAACACGGGTAATGAAAATGAAACCCAAATTAACTAATAGCCACTTCGATTTGTAAGAAATAGGTTGGCCATATTCGTGGTGCATGGGGAGCAACTTATCTTTTTCATTACCCTTGCCAGCTCATCTATGAATATACCCTTTTTATGTCGCTCCAGAAGAGGGGTAAATTGTATATAGGGTCTACATGCTCTCTGTAAAGACATTACAATTTAAGCAGGCTTTACAGTAATCTTACTGCATGATTGATAAATGACAAACTTACAAAAGAAATTTGTTGTTAGCGTCAACTGCCAATGATATGGTTCAACATTCTAAAAAAGTTAGTAACATGCGAGAGAATTTTATCCTTAGGCAATGGACTTTTCACCATAGCAGACTTAAGGATGGATGAAAATTCCAGGAAGTTAATTTTCATGGAGTATGAATCGGCTACCAAAATTTTAAAATATATTAATGGAGGAACGGAATAGAATTACTTTTTCTTATAAATAAGTACGAATAGCCAAATACATGCCTAGTTCTACGTACTTGAAATTGCATAGTCTAACTTTCCCTCCACTCCATACATACAATACTCCATTAGCCAAGTTCCCATGACGATTCGTAATATTCAAAAATACATTACTTTTGGAGGATCCAGCTACATTTTCGGAGAGTCCGAGCAACATAGGTTGGCCATATTCGTGGTGCATGGGGAACAAAGGCACTCAAATCTTCTATTAGCTTCATAGATTGCTTCAACTATGAAACTCAAGGTATATATAAGAAGGAAAATGGGATCATCTTATTTTCAAGAAATTGCCGAGGCCATTACGCTTTTGGTCAGAATTCTGTTTTTGAGCTCGAAGGAGTGTTTCCGAAGCTTATTGCTAACACGTACTACGCTTTGGTAACCGGTCCCTTCAAGGATGAGAAACTCAGTTATAAGCTAATTGATTCAGTGACGAATGGTGAGATAAGGTAAGATTCTAAGCTCAGTAACTTACTGCTGTTGTGTTCTAAGCTCACTAGAAAAATATTATGCCATTGATGTACCCTATCTATAATACAAGTGCCTGTATTTTTTTTTTTGAAATGGCAAGGTATTATAGATATCAAAAAATCAGCACCAAGAGAGTGCTATCATCTATCCGATCCTATTTACACCAAAAAGAATCTATACAAAAGACACTATGAATTCTAGTAGGGTTTCACTATCATCTATCCAATCCTGTTTACACCAAAAAGATATCAACAAAATGCAGTCTGATTTGATCTTCGAGAATGAATTCTCCTATCCTTCAAAGAATCTCCTATTCCTTTCTTTCCATATGCACCACCAAATAGCTGCTGGTATTGTATTCCAATCCTTCTTTTGCTTTGACATTCCTTTTCTATTCCAGCATGACAGTAACTCAGCAGTAGTGCTTGGCATCACCCATTTAATTCCCTCAATGTTCAAAAATAATTGCCACAATTGTGTGGTAGCTCTGCAGTGTAAGAATAGATGGTTGATAGTTTCTGTCTCCTCTTTACGCATGTAGCACCTGTTAACTAATTGGAATCCCCTTTGTAAGTTGATCTGAGTTAAACAGGCCTTCTTAGCCACCAACCATTCTAAACAACAAACTTTCATAGGAGCTTTTGACTTCCAGATTTGCTTCCTGGGACCAATAAAAAACTGATTTACTTCTTTCATTAAAATGCTGTAATGAAATTTGCGTAGTTCTTTCATTGTTTTTTCTGACTTCTCTTTGTTAAAGTTAAGCTGGTGAAATCTGCTGTTAATTATGGTTGAAATGTTTGTTTAGATTACTAGAATTTAATTTTTTTTTCTCTTAATTATTTTCTATTGAAAATGTGTGTTTCAATTGTATATTCTGGTACGCACCATTTGAATTCAAGCAAATCAAAACAATATACCAGATCTGGTTTGTGAATTTTGTAGTGGATGAACAAGTGATTCGCATCTTCATATTATCCTCCACATTATGTGTAATTATGCACATAGTCATACCTCTTTCTTTGTAGACTATGTTTCTCGCCACGCCTAACAGTCCCCCTTGAAGAAATGTTTTTCGCCAAGAACTCTCAAACATTCCGCCTTTTCCAATTGAGTTCTTAAAAAACTTATGTTCTGAGTCTCAAAGACCCAGTATCTTTTTCCATTTGGGTTCTTGAAAAGTTATAGGAGAAAAGCTTATTGACTGAAAATCAGGTACTGGAGGTGGATGCTTAACAACGATTTTCCTCATGTTTGTCCCATCATATGAAGCTACATATTTTTTGAGTTTTAGTATCTAATTTGGTATTTGGCTTTTCATGGTCAGAAAATCAGGACAGTTGCCTTAGCTTTTTGCCCTTAGTTATCTGGTTTTTTCATTAGCCCTTTGTTCATTTACCCTTTTTTCCATGTTCAATATTCTCTTGCGTTTTGATGGATATAATATTGTTAACTTAAACAAACTTTTCTTCTAATTTCCTGGCTTTTGTGCTCTTCATTTGCTTGCATTTAAATGGATATACTGAAATGACTGCACTTTTACTGGTTTTTTTCTTTTCGTATGTGTGTCCCTTATGTTTATCAATGTTTTCTTTAGCTTTTTGCACTGAATTTTGGGATACGAACTGCCCTTTTGTGGTGGAATTTTGCTCGTGAATTAGTCAGACCTATTTTGTACGAGTTATTTGTTTGGTTTTTTAAAGCATTGGAACTTAATTATCTGCAAAATGCAGTTTCTTTGCTTTTCTTAGATGTTATTACAGAGATACTCTTGCGCCTCCCTTTCTATGCCTCATTGATCCAGCAAAACTGGGGTTGGTTTTGGTTTTATTCTCAAAAACTATAAGGTCCGGAAGATCTTTCACTTTTCTACTGTCACCAAGTACAGTCACCAACTACAGCTGTTTGCTAACTTGCTTTAACATGGGGGAGGGGGAGGGGAGGGGAAAAGAAAGATTTTTGTTACATGTTTTGCAAATGGTATCGAAAAGCAATATGTTCAATGGCTATTGGAATGATCTTTTTGATCCTTTAGGTCACTGTTTTAAGTATTGTATATTTGGATTGGTTCTGAGAAGGAAAACAAATCTACCTCATTTGATATTTTATGAAAGATGAAAAGGAAAAATGAAAAATTAGCGGAGAGAATTTACTGTCACATAGTAGTTTGTTTCCCTTATATATTATATAATGAGACAAAACATATCATTGGACATCACTACTGTGACAGATTAATTACTTGTCTTATTTTTAGTGTGTCACAGATGCCCCGGTAAGGAGGTGTAGAGGGCCTCAGGAGAGGTAGAGGTAAGCCGAAAAAGAGTTGGGGTGAGGTGATTAGGCATGACATGGCGCATCTATATATGACCGAGGACATGACTCATGATAGGAAGGTATGGAGGTCGAAGATTAAGATAGTAGGTTAGCTAGTCTAGATTATTCATACCGGTAGTGTTAGTACGTACTCTCGCATTTGGTCGTACTCTCGCATTTGGTTGGTAGTAGGCTTTTTGCATTTTGATCATCTTACTATCTTGTTGTGTATGCTGCTTTTACATGGTTTTTGGTGTTGTCCCGTCTTGTTTCTTGTTATTATTGGGTTACCTATGCTTGCCTGAGCCGAGGGTCTATTGGAAACATCCTCTTTACCTCCACAAGGTAAGGATAAGGTCTGTGTACATACTACCCTTCACTACCCTCCCCAGACCACACTAAAAATAAGACAATGCTGGGAAGATAATAGCTGGAATATATAACTCAGAAGAGACATTAATGACTTGGAGCTAAATGAGGTAGCTGAATTCTTCAATATACTACCTACATTGGTAAGCCTAACCAGTAATGAAGACCGTTTGATATGGAGAGGACACAACAAAGGGGTTTATACTGACAGATTAATTACTTGTCTTATTTTTAGTGTGTCACGGATGCCGCGGTGAGGAGGTGTGGAGGGCCTCAGAAGAGGTAGAGGTAAGCCGAAAAAGAGTTGGGGTGAGGTGATTAGGCATGACATGGTGCATCTACAGATGACCGAGAACATGACTCGTGATAGGAAGGTATGGAGGTCGAAGATTAGGATAGTAGGTTAGCTAGTCTAGATTATTCATACAGGTAGTGTTAGTATGTACTCTCGCATTTGGTTGGTAGTAGGCTTTTTGCATTTCGATCATCTTACTATCTTGTTGTGTATGCTGCTTTTACATGGTTTTTGGTGTTGTCCCGTCTTGATTCTTGTTATTATTGGGTTACCTATGCTTGCTTGAGCCGAGGGTCTATTAGAAACATCCTCTTTACCTCCACAAGGTAAAGATAAGGTATGTGTACACACTACCCTCCCCAGATCGCACTATGTGAGATTATACTGGGTATGTTGTTGTAATATGTCTTGACAGTATAAACCCCTTTGCAGTGTCCTCTCCATATCAAACGGTCTTCATTACTGGTTAGGCTTACCAATGTATTTAGTATACTGAAGAATTCAACTACCTCATTTAGCTCCCAGTCATTAATGTCTCTTCTGAGTTATATATTCCAGCTATTATCTTCCCAGCATTGTGCTACAGTGAATTCTTTGTCGAGCACCAATTTGTATATTACAGGTAAAAGGTCTCTGAGAGGTAGATGACCCAACCATTTATCTTGCCAAAAGGAAATCTTCCTTCCATTACCTATCTTGAAATCAATATGCCGTGAGAAAATTGGCCACAAGGAGTCTATGTTCCTCCAGATACTAATTCCTTGTGGAGAGGGCCCTCTGTTGGTGCACCATACATTCAAAAGACTAAATTTCTCACAAAGTGTTGGCTTCTGCACTAAATCTCCAAAGCCACTTCATTAAAAGGCTTCTGTTCTGTATCCTTAAGTTCTTAATGCCCAAACCTCCTTGTTGCAGTGCAGTGCTCCATTTGACAAGATTAATCCCTTTGTTTTCTTTATTGCCCTGCCATAAAATTCCCTTCTTAGCTTGTCTATTTTCTTCTTCACGTTGGATGGCATGAGAAATAAGGACATAGTATACGTGGGAATTGAATCCAATACACTGTAAATTAATATTAATCTTTCCCCCAAAGAAAGGTATTGTTTCTTCCAATTAGCCAATCTTTTTTCACATCTATCCACCACTCCTTGCTAGATAAATTCAGATTTTGCTTTTGCCCCCAGAGGCAATCCTGGTAACTTTTGGAAGAAGCTCTGTTTGGCACCCTAAAACTGCAACAACACTATGCAAATCTTAAACTGTGTTCACTGGAATTATTCTGCTCTTGTTCCAATTGACATGAAGTCCTAAAACTCCTTCAAACACACATAGAATTAGTCTCAAATATCTCAGTTGATTCACCTCTGGTTCACAAAAAATAAGGGAGTCATCAGCATAGAGAAGATGCGAAATAGAGAGGCTCTGGTCCTGTCTGCATTTCACTATGAAACCACTGATCCAGCTTTCAGAAACTGCAAAATTGATCATATTTAAGTTGCCTTGCTGTGTCAGAAGAAGGATAGCTATACTGATTCGGTATACCTTCCATAACCAACAAGAATAAGAAAGGAGAAGGAATCTCCTTGTCTAAGGCCTCGTTGGGCAGTGAAGAAACCCTGTGGTGAACCATTTATAAGTACAGAGAACCTTACTGTGCTGATACAGTGTCAAATCCAATTCAACCACTTCCGGTCAAAGCCTAAATCTTTGAGGACCTTCAGCAAGAAATTCCAGTTCACATGATCATGTACGCCTTCTCAATATCAAGTTTGCACATTATACCTGGTATGTTCTCTCTTAGCTTAGTGCCGAGACATTCATTAGCGATTAAAGATGCATCCATGATTTGCCTCCCTGTCAAGAATGCCATTTGATTACTTGACACTAATTTAGGCATCACCTTTTTCAACCTCTCGGTAAGGACTTTAGCCACAATCTTGTAGAAACTATCAATTAGACCAATAGGTTTGAAGTCTTTCAATTCTAAGGCCGCCTTCTTTTTAGGGATAAGAGCTATAAAGGTGGCATTAAAGCTTTTCTCAAACTTCTCTTCCTGCTGAAAATATATAAGGGCCTACATAATATCTGTCTTTCAAGCAGTTCCAACATTTCTGAAAGAAACCCATAGTACACCCATCCGGCCCTGGAGCTTTGTCACTAGCGCATTGCTTTATTACTTCCAAAACCTCCTCTTCAAATGGTCTTTGTAGCCAAATGTTCTCTTCATCTGTGATCTTAGGAGCTCCTCCTAAATTGATTGTAGGTCGCCAAGTTTCACTCTCCGTATAGAGCTATCATAAAAACCCAAAACTTCATTTTTAATTTCCACAGGATCCTCTAATGTTGTACCATCCACTTCTATCGTATTGATATGATTATTCCTTTTACGGGAATTGGCCATTTTCTGAAAAAACTTTGTATTCCTATCACACCCTTCTTTAGCCACAAACATCTTGACTTCTGCCTTCAATATATCTCCTCTGATTTTGCTATATCTTCCGTCTCCATTTGGATATTGGCCTTCTTCAGTAATTCAGCTTCTCTCAGGTCTCTGTTTTCCATAAACATCTCCAAATCCAAAACTCTCTGCAGCAGCTCTTTCTTCCTCATTACATAATTACCAGCAGCTTCTTTGCCCCATTCTTTCAATTTTTGTTTGAGCAAGGTCAGTTTTTGGCAAGACTGAAATCAGGTCTACCTGTCACCACAAAAGAGGACCACCAGTTACCAATCATCTCCCTGAAACCTTCTTTTTCTAACCACCAATTCTCAAATTTGAAGTAGCTATTATTCCTCTCCCAATCTCCACATCGAAGTATCAATGGTGCGTGGTCTGATATGAGGTTTGGGAGGATAGACTTTTTTACCGATCTAAACTCCTCGTCCCATTCCACTGAGAACATAAAATGATCAATTCTTGAAGGTGCTGTATTGTTATCCCCTTGAGTCCAAGCATACTTCCCACCAAATAAAGGTGGGTCTATTAGCTCCCGTTGTTCAATGCATTCTGAAAATTTCAGCATCTGTCTGGTTCTTCTTCTATTTGATTTCCTCTCCACCACAAATCTAGTTATGGTGAAGTCTCCGTAAATAACCCAGGGTCCAGGAGATAATCCCCTGCCCGCTGCAATTTCTATCCATAAATCTTCCCTATATCTACCTTTATTTGGCCCGTAAATTCCAGTTAAAAACCAATTGAAATTTTCCAGCAGATTCTCAAATTGTACTGTAATACTGTAATTTCCAACAGCTACAGAAGTCCCTTTCCATTCTCTTTTATCCCATAATACCAAAATTCCTCCTTTGGTTCCATCAGCCTCCAAAACACATAATCCACCCGCCTACCTGGCCAAATGTCACTAATAATAGACTGAGAGATGGTATTCAATTTGGTTTCCTGGAAACAATATATATCAGCCCTCCACTCTAACAGCAACAATCTCAGCAACCTTCTTTTGTCGACCCGTTGAGACCCCTAACATTCCAAGATATAATTTTCAACTTCATGAGTTACCATAGGTGAGCATTCTCCCCCTCAACCTGCCTGAACTCTCTCCAACATTGAGGTCAGATTTTAGATTTTCGAGTTCGTGCTTTCCCACCCTTCTCCCACTACCAGACGGTCTCGCACTATTTTTAGGTGTCCTCTGAAGTTTCTTGTTAAGTTTGCCTCGTAGATAGTGCATAGGAGCATTTTTTGCAAAAATACTTCATAACGTGTATAGGAGCTATTTTCATATTTGTTCCTCTTAAACATACCATAACGTTATATAAAGCTTTTGAAACTTGTAGTTGTAAACCTATCATAATATTTGTGTGATTATAAAAGATTTTCATTAAATTGTTTCCAAATTTAGTAAGGGTCATTTTTTCCGTAATGAATTAAAAAAGGAATAGGTTCACATAAATTAAAATAGACAACATAGTATTTTATTTCATGATACAATAGTTATTCAATTTTACCTTCTTATTTCCAGGATTATAGAGTATCTTCGTAAGATACTGGTAAGCTTTTCATATTCTCACTTTATTTTTCCTTTTACATAGTCCCTCTTTGATTTTCCTATGCTCTGCTAACTGATTTATTGCAACAAGATCGTGTCATGTAGATAGACTAGGAGTTGCCACATTGCTGAGTCTCTTTTTGGAGTTGGCACATTCCTCTGTCGGTAAAAACTTACTTGCACCGGGTGTTTACACCAAACCAATAGATATTTCTTCCTCTCTCTTTTTGGAGTTGCGACATTGCTCCTTATGATATTACTTTACTTTTCTGATTTTATTTGAAGCAAAAGCTTGAGTGGGTATTATCCTAGCCGGGAATATAGATCTATCTTTTTGGAGTTGACACATTGGTCTGCCTCTGGTGTTTCTCTTTCTTGAATTCTGAATTCTAGTTATTGGCCTCTATTCTGTTGGTTCTTCGTTTAACGCTATTTTTAACACCATTATTCACGAAATTTGGTCACAGAGGGAAACAGTTAGAAGCATTGAATTTGGTAACTTTTATCATCTTGAAGCTTTTAATTTTGATTTTTGTAGTTTCTGATCTACTTATGGTAGTCATTTCTGGTAGTTACTGTTTTAATATTATTGCATGCCAGTCTATTTATGGTACTTATGACTCTTATGTTTAGATAATTATTTATGCGATTTATGCTGGAGTAACTAATGCTGTTTGTATTTCTGTTTTTGTTTTCCTTCTCTTCCCTGCGCCGAGGGTCGATTGGAAACAGCCTCTCTGCCCTTTCGGGTAGGGGTAAGGCCTGTCTACATATTACCCTCCCCAGACCCCCTTGTGGGAATATACTGGGTTGTTGTTGTTGTTGTTGTTGTTGTAGTTGTAGTTTCTGATCTACTTGTTCGGTTTTCGATAGGGGAAGGAGAAAAATTATTTTTCTGGGTTTTAATTCTTATTAGAAATATCAGGGAAAGCTTTTGGGTTCAATTGACACCGGTCGTTACCAGGACAATTAGGAATTTCTCAAATTTGTTTGTTCTGCATCTTTTGATTTTCCTTCGGAAACGGTGAATCGTGTTTAAGAAAACAGGGCAACAAGAACAATACCTGCATAAGAAATATTTGTTACCCATTAACCATAATATAGGTTTTTGTACGGATTCTCCTTTTCATCCTATTTGAAAAAGAGAATATATTGTTTTGTGGGATGGTGGGTCAAGAACGACAGCTAAGTCAATCTGTGCAAGACCCACAAAATAAGAAAATGCAGTATAATATTGCGCTATAGTAAAATGCAATATTATACGTTTTACTAAGAAATAGTTCAAGCTAAAATTGCAAGAACGAAGTTTCTAGGAGATTTTCTAACTAATAAAATTTTCATGTAAATTCTCAATAACAATTCTCAGCTAAATTCACAATAATAAATCTCCAAATTAATCCCTACGTAATAAATACTCCAGGTAAATCCCTAGGAAAAATCCCCCAACTAATATAAAACAACAAAATTCTCAAGTACTTTCGTAGATAATAACATTCCCAGGTAAATTCCCAAGGAATAATCCCCAACTGAAATCACAACAACAAATTCCCAAGTAAATCCATAGGGAAAATTCTTCCACTAATATACAACAATAAAATTCCCAAGTAATTTCGTAGGTAATAACATCCCCAGGTAAATCCCTAAGGAATAATCCCCACCTAAAATCCAAACAATAAATTCCTATGTAATTCTCTAGGTAATATAATCCTTATGTAAATCCCCAAGAAATAATCCCTAACTAAATCCGCAAGTAACATTAGATGGGGAAGTTCCTACGAAATTATAAAGGAAATATTTTTTTAATATTTTTTATTGTTTACCTGCGAAATTACCTACGAAAATGGTATTTGGGGATTATTTTCCCAAATAAATCTCCAAATAATATTTTGGCGCTAAATGGCGCCAAATTTATTTGCGGATTTACCTGGGGAAATTGAATTTGCGAGTAAATATTTTAGAGTCTAGGAATTATTAGATTTTTGCATGAAAATTTGTAGGAATTATTTGCGGAAAAAATTCCCATGTAAAATCCCTATGTAATTTAACATTTTCTTGTAGTGCAAGGGCATACAGTTCAAGCTTTGTCAATCAGACACCCGCCTGGAGAGCAAATGAATACAGCTAAAGTTTTGGTAATCAGGAGACCACCTGGAGAGCAAGGGAGAACAACACAAGTTTTGAGGAAGGGAAACAATTTAAGTGTCGGTAATCAGGCGTCCACCTGGAGAAAAGGAAACATATCAGATTATAATTCGAGTTTAGCAATCAGGCGTCCACCCGAATAAAAGGGAAAGCATCTCAGATTACAATTTAAGTCAGCAACAAAAGAAGCTTGAGGCAAGAATACGATTCAACAGTCCGAGACGATCAACGGAAGTTAGTCACAACCCGTAATAATAAATAAAAAAAAAGGCAAAAAGTGAATCCAAATGCAAAAGTTGATGAAAGATGTGAGTTTCTCAAGACGTGGTTGAGGTCACAAGCACTGCATGTCCGATCTTGATCCGAAAAGATGAAGAGGAATGAACTAGCATATGCAGCTAGCAAGCGTCAAGGTTCAAATATAAAGTCTGCATGAATAACCATTCAAGACTCAAGATCAAGTTTCACAAGACTTATAGATAAGAATCTTGTAAATAGTGGTTGCCATGCTTAGCTAGTCTTTTTTATTTATTTTAATTTTGATGTAATATCAGGACTGCGGACCAGAACCTTGGCGGAACATCACCTAGATTGGCTCTCCACCTCGGCATACTCCATCATCTCGCTCACTTCTGAACTACACTAACCTGATTCCTTTATAGCAAAGCATATGTAGGCAACCTCGGAAGCAAGGTTCAGTCAAATCTTTCAAAAACGCTTCCCACAGAGTATTCAAGCGGGCAAAAATCGCTCGTATATGCTCACTTTATCTTTGCAGGAAAATTCTTCGTGTTTCCGAGCAAAGAGGGGCAGTTGTGAGCACGTGATTTTCGCCCTATATGAATTACTCCCATAAAATATCAGAAAATAATTTTTTCCAACTTTTGCAATTTTATAGGATTTGTTTTGTAGAATTTTATTAATTATTTGCATTTTTGAGCATATTTAATTTCATTAAAAATTAAAAAATATCATGCATTGCATTTAGATTTTGTTCACATTTTAGGATTAATTAATTAGTTAGTTGCTTTATTAAAAAATAAAAATCACAAAAATGATTCAATTTTACATTCTTAACTTTAAATTTTGGGTTATTAAGTTTCCTCTTTTAATTCAGGATCAACTAATTTTTATAAATATTAGGGTTAGATAATTAGTTTAGTTGAATTAATTTAGGAATTTAGTTTAGGTTTTAATTAATTAAAGAAAGAAAAAAGAACAACAAAAAGAAATAGAAATTGAAAAGCTTGGTCTTAAATTCGAAATTAGGCCATATAATGAGTGAGCCCAAATCTTTGGGGGAATTGCAGCGGTACCCAATTTTTATGCCACCTTTTAACCTATACCCTGTTTTTAAAAATTATTGATTTCGTAACCACTTAATAGAAAATTTATGTTAAGATGACCATTATACCCCTTCCAAAACATATAAAAATGTATCTCTCCTCCGTATTCACATATTCAAATTACAGATCT
>MU768671.1:0-12186 GCA_026770625.1 Nicotiana glauca
TAATTCTTCAAATTTTTCACAGAATTCACATATTTTAACATAAAAACTTTTCGGCTTCGCGCCCGGACTGCGCACTCAAATCGAG
Source organism: Nicotiana glauca (assembly GCA_026770625.1). NCBI lineage: Eukaryota > Viridiplantae > Streptophyta > Magnoliopsida > Solanales > Solanaceae > Nicotiana > Nicotiana glauca. The sequence goes on from MU768671.1 coordinate 86, forward strand.
GCAACTAAAAATGAGGTTTTCAAGGCCTCGGAAGCGCGGAAAAGGGGAGAAATACGATGATGACCCCTTTGGGTCGTCACAGCCAAACATTAATTGTTAGTCGAAAGTTTTTCTCAAATAAATTAACCAAACACAAATTGATTTTTACCAAAAATAATTTTAAAAAATAATTTTGAGAAAAATACTTCTCAAAATAAGCTGATACAACTTGGCCCAATAGGTATGAATCATGTCGTTGCCTAATGGGCCTGATTGGATGACTTTGGACTTGGGAGTTTTTCCTACATATACTATGACATGAACTTATTAATTTATTTTCTCTAGGTTTTGTAGTTTTCAAAAAGTATCTAGATTTTTCTTACAAATTGTATACATTCCTCCCTTAAAAATCTCTCATCCCATGATTAATGCCTTTAATTAAGGGATTCAATTATATCCTTTCCTTTTTTTTTCACACCTCTCCTCATTTCATGCTTCCTAATTTTTTCAATATGCAGATCTCCTCTTCTCTCTCTCTTCAATAGTTGCACGTCTTCATCAAGAAGCTACTAACTTTGATTCAACTACTTAATAGGATAATAGCTCATAACTTACAATTGATCATCACCATATATAATTATCATACATTTGTGATACAATTTCTGCAACAATTATAATACAAATATAATTATGACACAATCGTGATACAATTCTGATCTTCCTCATCTTCTTCAAGTTTTAATCACACCTCTAAGTTTAAATTATAAAAAAATATTATATTATATTTGTATTAGGTACTATTTTAAGTATTAATATGTCAAATAAAAATCAAATACAACTTTGATACAATTGTTATACAATTATGAATCAAATATGATACAATTATAATACAATAGTGATACAATTCAGAAACTTTTCTTATTCGAGCTTCAATATGAAATTTTATCTAAAAATAATTCTAAGTTTAACCAATCTCCCTCAAAATTGAGATATAAACTCCAACTTATATTCTCAATCGTTTGCAAGGGCACGGTTTTAAGGTGGGTCTCTTAGGGTGAAGGGATTTGATAATTGCAAAGAGAGGCGATGATTTTGGGGTGGGTTATTTACGGTGAAGGGATTTTGGGTAAGTATTGATTTTGGATATCTTAAATGTAGAATATTTTCTGTAACTGATACCCATTATTTAAGGTATATTTTATTTCTTCTTTTTTTAAAGTTTTATATAAAAGTAATAAACATAAGTATATAAAATAATTAATAAAGAACCTAACTAAAAGTAGCAAATAAGTTTCTATTATAGTATAGTTAGGTAAAAAGTCCTTTTTGACTTTCACCTTTCGTGGGGTGAGGTTTAGGTGAGTGGGCTGGGCATATCCATTTAAGGCCCATCAGCAATATATTTACATCCTCGTGGATGAGAGCAACAAACTGTAAACCCTAATTTGCAGCTCAGCCGTTGTGGCTCCCTTATAAGTATTCACTCTATTTTCCTCCATTTTCATTATGTAAACTACTGCTGTCTTTCAATCTTAAACTCTTGAACATTTGGGTTGTTTCTTTTTATATTTGATTGTTTTTTTGTACAGCAACGGGGCGATGATGATTGCTTCTATTATTTCTGACACCTCTTGTATGAGAAGAGCTTTGCTCTTCTTTGAGCACATTAAGCAACTCTCTGAGCCCTATTTAAACTCATCCTTATTTTTTTTTCTTTTAATTTCTGTATGTTTTTTATTTTATAAAAATTTGGTACCGAGTGGAAATTCAGGCAGCCCCCTTTTCTTCCAATAAGAGGAAATGGGAAGGGAGGTGTTAATCTGCTCGTAAATTAAAATTGCTTAGGCTCTTCAGATTTGCTGAGATTTTAACAAATCTTTGAAGCTGGTCTAGTAACGCCTTAGTACATTTCTTTCCCTCTTATTAATTTCTACATTTATAGCTACTGAATTAAACAGTTTATTAATTTAGGAATAATTATTTTTAGTGAAATTGGTAAAGGGTGCGATGCAGTGATGACAAAATCTAACCCAGCTCTATGAGACCTTTAATGAGGTCCAGGAATATATTATTTTTCCAACATATCTGAGCTTCGCCTCTTTGAAATAGAAAATAAGATTCTCTGCCATTGCCTATAGCAGTGGCGAAACTAGTATGTGTCAAAGTAAACTCTAAAAAGTATTTTCATTGCGTGTGTAATTTTTTAACGAAATCCACCCTTATGAGTTGTGGCTTCGCCCATGGCTCATAGTGCTGAACATACTAAATTATAGTGACATTCAAAGATTTTTTTGTTTGTTAATCTATACACTAAAATAACTTTTATAAAGTGACTTTTTTACACTTGCATCGACGTCCATAGTTATTTTGGCTAATTGTCATTCGCCACTTCAACGGTGAATGCATTCCGCGCACTTTATAAGTTTTGCTAATCTATATTATATATATATATATTAAATAGATTGTCACTATACAATTTATATACAATAAACTATCACTATACAAATATATATAAAATAGACTTTATATATTTTGGGCTATTAGACGTAATGTGTGTGGACCGAAGGGTCATTTCGTGTATGTAAAAAAAATACGGGCTATTAAATTTTTTAGGGAATATTGAATTCAAACAAGCTTATAAAATTCATACGATAATGTAATAATATTAATTAGTGGAATATTATGACAGTAACACTAAAGAATAAATAGAGAAAATAGTAATTTTATTTTTAAGTATATTGTATTGACAAACAGGTTCGAGTACAATTTAATTAAATTAAATTTTTTTAAATTGAAACTGCATCGCGCAGACTAGTTACCCTTTAAACCTTAATTAAGCTCTTGATACCTCTTGCATATTTGACTCTCATACTTAACAAAAGAAAATCTTTCATTTTATCCACCTTGGGCAGAAAAAGTTTAAAGATAAATACACATATTATTTTTTTTATGAACCTACCAAAAAAGAAAGGCAAGTTTCTTCAATTTAACGAAGAAGAAAAATCTTGACGAATTGTGTGCATGAAAGACATATTTGGGGAAATTCGTTGGTGCTGATAGCTGAGATCCCAAAGCTATTGTAAAGGTTGTGTACTGTACGACTCAGTTTAGTACTTTTTCCGTCTTTAGTTCACGTCAATTTATTTCCTTTTTGGTCAGTTTCAAAAAAAAATGAAACCTTAAATTTAGTAACAATTTAGTTTAAAGTTACAATACTTTAATAAGAAGGTTTTGTAATCATACAAATACTTTGGGTCATTTTTTGACTTGTTTAGAACCATAAATTCTAATTTTTTTTTTATTTTTTCTTAAAACTTCGTGCCTAATCAAATATGTTCACATAAATTGAAACAAGAGTAGAAAATAGAGGTTGTGAAGTGTGTCTTGGGATGTAGAAGCCATGAGAGGGAAGAGACTGCTAGGATTTGTGCATTTTGTTTTTCCATGATGTGTGAGAGGTAGGGGCGGACATAGTTTGGGCAAGCCCGAAATCCAAAATGAAATCTAAATTTTTTAAATTTTTGGTTTGGATTTCTGAATTACGGATTGAATTTTGGATTTAATTTTTAAAGTTTTTGGATTTAGGATTGGATGTTGGATTTGGTACTTTGGATTCATGGATATCCGAAAATTCAAAAATTTTATACTTTATATTTAATCCATTATCTATATGCCAATAATAATAAGTTAAACATGATATCTATTAAAAATTATTTCATTTATGCAATATTAATTACTAAGTTACTGTCGGAATACTTTCTATTTAGACATGGTTTTACTATTACTACTTCTTATCGGTATTAATGTCTTTGTTGCATTTTCTTGATAGTAATTTCATTACTTGATTATTTTATTTGGATGATTGCGGTCAAAATGAGTAACTTTTCAAACAATTTAATATGAGTACTTCATCTGGATATTCATTTTTGTAAAATGAAGAAACAAGTCAACTTATAAGTTCAAAATCGAAAATTCAAAATATCCAAACCGATTAATCCGAAACCGAACTTAAAAAATCCGATCCAATCCGATCTTATTCGGGTCGTCATTTTTTCAATCCGAAAATTGAAAATCCAAACTGAACTTTTATATTTAATCTGAACTGCCCGAACGCCCACCCCTAGCGAGAGGAGTTTGATCGGGTAATTTATTTTGTACGATGAACATTTTATGTAACCCCTGCGAGAAGGGGTAAAAACGAGTAATTATTTTGAATTGAATAGGTAGTTTGCAACTTTGCATAGTTTCCTCAAAGCATAACGTTCAAACTTTTAGTGGGCGTTTGGTCATAAGAATTGTAAAATTTCAAAATAGGGTGAAAATAGAATTTGAAAAAATTTAGAGTTATGTTTGGACATGAATATAATTTTTGGTTGTTTTTGAAGTTTTGTGAGTAATTTGAGCCAAAATTTTAAAAAATAGTTTATTGGAGGTTTTCAAATTTTCAAAAATTTCTAAAATGCATCTTCAAGTAAAAATTCAAATTTTTATAAATAAACTGGTTTCGAAAAAAGTTAAAATTTTTGGAGAGAAAAATTTCTTATGTCCAAACGGGCTCATAATTTCAATTGGCCAAGAACCAGTTAGAAATATTCTCGTTACTCTCACCAATCTAATTAGGATCATACATTACTTGCTGCGGGCCCAAAATTTTGATAGAGGCATAGAGTATTAAATTTATTGACGGGAGCTAGCGCTCACTATTACATCTATTTGTTGCAGACATTAAACGGCAAAGCTTTGTATTTGACAATTTAATACCAATCCTATTAGTATTGGAGGCACCAATTATGGTGTTTGTACTCATCGTGCTAAATTCGATGCCGGTTTCTCTTGCTAATTTTTCAAATTCCTCTTCACTTCTAATCACTCGATCAAAGCTAATATATCTGCCAGAAGCCGTGTTTTTCATCTCTTCAAATACCAATACATGTGATGATGCTAATCTATTAACATCCACTGTCGCCAAGAGTCCATTTCTGAACATTTCTTGGGCTCCTGAATATCATATACACAAGTATTAGCTCACAATCCAAAAATATGTACACCCTATATGTTTCAATTTAGATAAGATATTTTACATATTGAGAGTCAATATAATTTTACTAAACTTTGAAGCTAGTGAACTAATTATTTTAAAACTAAAATTAAGATATACAAAACTACACTAAAAGTGCTATAAGTTACAATTTTCTTATATTTTAAAATGTTGGTCAAATCTCGCGTAGAAATGTGTTATCTAAATTGAAACAAATTGAATTTTAGTTACTATATTTCTTTAGGTAACAAGAAAATTGGAGATCACCTTTAAGATAAGCAATGGTAGAGGTTGGATTCCTGCTGAGGAAATCAGGACCAGTTACTAGACCAGGACATATAGTAGCCAACTTGAATCCACTCTCCTTGGCTACGTTCCACGCTACTCTTTCTGCCTTTAACTTACCCAACGCATACCATAACTGCCAATTTTGTTCAATTACAAAAGGTAATTAAATTCCAATATTTAGATGTTAATAATTTCTCACGTAGTCAATCATGAGATCTTGACCTGACTTTCGAAATTATAGAAGTTTTAATGGGACTTGTTAGTGCAAGTGGACGACTGGTAGTTGCTTCGTTGTTATCTTGACTCTACTGTGTAAAAGAATTAGTTAAAAATATCTATGTTACTTTTTACACTGAACATTGATTGGTTACTTGAATTATAATGTGTTAAACTACACTGGTTTTTGCATTATTGCACAAAAACAAGGGGTCCCTTGTGCTTTTTAGTGCTTCTTGCAACTGAATGAGGAGTGGGCAACTAATTTCCTTGACTACATCTTAAATAATAGTGGAGCTAAGATTTTCACTAAAATATTTCAAAATTTAAGTAAGTAAATATACTACAAAAAGTGTCAACTGACTCTCACCTTATCATTTCCCGGCTAAGCACGCACCAGGGATATAAATAGGACCCATGAGACTCTCATCTTATTATTTTAAAAGGTATGCCTTTTAAAGTCTTATTATATTGAATAGGAATGTAACACAGGAAGAAGAGCACTCTATAATCAGTTTAATGTACCTTCTTGTTTATGCAGATAGACTCATCACTCCAGCTATCATGATCAATTGTTGTTGATGAATTAAGTTCTTTCCATACACAGGCTAAAAGTGAGGATGTGAGCACGCAATATTTGACCGAGGGTGTTACAGCACATGCCTGAGTCACATTCTCGCTTACCATCACTTCTACTACAGCCATTGATTTCTACAAAATGGAGTAACGAATTAAAACTGTCTAACAAAACACATGAGTATTAGTAATTAACAGAAAGTTCGGCATGTACTCAACAAACGCATAAATGAGTTGCCGTCCGATATATAGGTAGATGATTAATATATGGTATATCTGAATATGGTAACGTTTTTATCTGTACACAAGTCTTGCCAACTTTTATGCCAATGTTATGTGGTGTTTGTGCAAATTTTAGCTAAAATATCGTTGAAGGGAATGGCATGCTGCACGCAATTTATATTTGCCAATCGAAAAACGCCAACATTTAATTAATAGCGACGTTGGCCCATTTTGATATATAGGTACTGCAAGTTGAAATAGCTAGATAACGACATGTTTTCTAGAAGAAGAAGAATGGTACATCGAAATTGCTGTAGAGTCAGAATCAGGCAACAAGATAACTTGAATTATATCGTGAAAAAGTAGCAGTCGACTCAAAGGTTTTAAGAAATAAAGTAGTTAGCCTTTTTTTGGAAAAAAAAATAACATTAGAATTTTTCTTCATTTGCGTTTTGTTTCGACTAAAGAGACGTAGAGTCTATTTCTTATAAGGTCACTGAACTAATAAAAACTGTTTATGAAAGTCATTTTACTTTCTTTTGTAACTAAAAAGTCATCATACTTTGCAAATTATAACTCAAAAGTCACTCAACACATTTAGGACATATTAAATATTATTTTTCATATTTTTTTAACTCAATAATTTAAACAGTAAAAAAATATCCATTCAAATCGTTACTCAAACGACTCTTTGACCCGACCCACTTTCTCTTACTTTTCTTACAAAAAACATAAATATTACTTTGTTGTTAATTATCTTGGTTTTCAACATACTGGTTTAAGCAAAGTATTAAATCAGTTCGACTAGAAAATGGTCTTCTAATAACATTATCTTCACCACAAGCAATGCACATTCTTGTTCCAAAACATCGAGGATATTGTTCTTTAATTACTCTTATATTAATATTTCTCGGTCAAAATTTCAAGCATAAATAACTTTTTTCATTTTTCTTTCCTCATTTTTATTTTCTTCCACTTCAACGCTGATAATTTTTTTGTTTCACTTTCAAATTTAACTGCTCTAGTTTCTTAAGATTAATTTCTTATTCTCTATTTAATACTTTACATTCAGTATAACTATATTGAGAACCAATGTAATATACTATAGCAAAGCAATATTTACGATTTTTATAATAGAAATAAGAGAAAATGGGCCGGGTCATGGAATGGTCAGAGTCACGGTTTAAATGGATTTTTGATTCTTTAAATGGTTGGGCTGAAAGAAATATGAAAAATAATATTTAATAAAGACCTAAAAGTGCTAAGTGACTTTTGTGTCACAATGTGCAAAGTATAATGATTTTTTAGTTACAAAATAAAGTAAAGTGATTTTCATAGACAATTTTTATTAGTTCAGTTCATACGAGAAATTGACTCTAGAAATGTAGTAATAACGTTTTCCTTCATTAGAGTTAATAGAGGGAATTGCATCATGCCCAGGCATCTGGCATTGAACGAGCGCATTGTGGATGAAATTTTGATCTTTGCTCTAATTAACCGCACCAAACTCCTTTTCTCAATTTTTATTGTTACTACTCATATTAATGCATAAAAAGTGTGCGTCCTACTTTTCTGGTGTCATCAACGGGGTGAGGGAGAGAGTAAAAACACATACTGAATATCCAGACAAGCCAGCAGGATCCACAAAGGCAGCAATGTGGAAGACGCCACGATAGCCGTTGAATGCTTCTGATAGGCTTTGCACATCATTTAGACTTGCCATTACTGCATCTACTGTGTTCATGGACTGTCTCATTTCTCCAGTAATTTCCATCTCTCTTAGCTTTTCCAGATCCTCTGCATTTAACAATTTTAGCATATCAGGAAATATGTCCTAACTCCAACCCAAACAAATTGCTCGAACCAGATTTAGATAAGTAAAAAATATATTTTTGGTATCCCATAGTTTGCATATGTTTGCACATAAATTTCTATCAATTAACTAACATATATTCTCATCTCATCTTATAAGGACTAATATAAAAACGCAGGGACGAGTGATTCTTTATCATTCAGATTTGAATTCAATTTTTAAGCACGAACAGTGTAAAAGAACATGTAATTGCAAATAAAATATCTGATAAATATACTCTTAACTCTAGCTAATAGAGTCGGCGAAGTCAGCAAAGAATGAACTGATGATATAACGTTTCAGAACACGAAATCAAACGTCAATTTAGGCAAATTAAAACAGGATGAAAAAAGAAATCACGTCTTTCATGCCAATTTTAACATATTCAACACCGAAGATCTAAAGGTACATTAAATCACATGATCCCAGTAAAAACCATAGGAATGGCAACAAGTCATTGATGAAAGCAGCACACCAGATTCGAGTTGGCCAAATTCAAACTACTATTGCTATTCTCCAGCTGGAATCAGAACTTACTTTTCTCTTCTTCTTTTTTCCTTTTACGCAGTACCAAAAGCATAAGGAGGAGGTGAAAAGTAGCACAAAACTAAAGTAAAATAAAATATTGGCACCTTGTTTTTCCACAATGACTCGTACAGAGTATCCACGGAGTAAGAGTTGGTTTACGATAGCAATACCGAGAAAGGATACGCCACTGGTGACGCACACCTTCTTCTCGTCAAGCTCACAGTTCTGCTCAACTGTAGTGGGTAAGTGCTGTGGATTTCGGAATTCATCGTCCGCGGCGGCGGCTTTTGTCCGGTGCACCGCTGCGTAAGATAACAGCATCCGGCGAAATTCCTCGATCTCTATCCTCTTGCTCTCATCGGGCCATACTATTCCCATTTTTTGTAGTACTGAATATATAGCTATGATTCTGCTTCTTCTTTTAACTATTTGAAAATAAGAGTTTTAGAGTCTATTTGAATTTGAGCGACAAATTAGAGGATTTTTTAATTTTTTTAATTGAGTGCATGCATCATGCACAAAGCACCTTTATTTATGTTCGGCAATATGCCAATACGGCTCGTTTTTAAGTTTGGGCCAACTTTCCGTTATATCCGAATTAAAAAATCAACTATCTTTTAACATTAATTAGTAATAAAATTGATCAAATTAATCTTTACTATCTCACATAAATACTCCTAACACATATTTTAATACTATCTACTTCAAGGACAATGTAGGAAAAAAATTTAATTTTTCTTGAAATATGAAAAAATCACTTATTTTGGACCGGAGGGTGTACCTATTATTATAATAGGTAAAATTGATTTGATAATTGATATTCTTAATTATACACGCTTAGTTCAAATTAAATAGTTAAAAATTATACAAATAGAAATTCATTTGGACTATTGAAAGCTGAAGTTGGAAGAGCACTTTGTTTTTTCAGATATCAAAATGTTCAATATTCTTTCATTTGTATTTTAGAGGTATGCATGATTTTTTATAATTTTTGAAATCAAATATGTCTAACTACTCAATTAAATTATGCTGCTTTATTTTTCTATTGAATTAACTTTTGAATAATTACACTTTTCCAAAAAACGACTTTATACACAAAGGACCATCAGAGGTTGTAAGTCCATGGATATGATCTATGGGTGTCTAACGGGCCGGGTTGACCCGGAACCGGACCGACCCAAATCGGTTAAAATCGGAACCGGATCGGCCCGGTTCATAAGGGGTCGGGTGGGCTGGGTTGGGGGTAAAGGGGTTTTGAATGTTTAAATTTTCGGAACGGTTAACCGGACCCGGTAAACCCGGTCTAAATGAACAGTGCTCGCAACCGGTTAAACCTGCCCGGAACCGGCCCGGTATAACGGCTTAATTTTTTTGTTTTTGTTTTTTTTTAAATTTTTGGCAGGTGTGGGTCCCATTGACCGTTGGCATTGTATTGATCCAAGCCGTATGTTAACAACTGCTACTTGGGAAGTCATTAATAGTGTTGTTAAATTTTTACATAAATTTTATATAGCTACTGTTGAGTTTTCTCGAGCATATTACCCTACTATTACTATGACTTTAGTACATATAGCGGAAATTTCTTTTCTACTCTTTGAATTTAAGAAGAAAGAAAAGTATAAGGATGTTGTGGTAAAAATGCAAGCAAAATTCAAAAAATATTTCTTTCCAATTCCTCCGATTTACTTAATTCGTATTGTTTTAAATCTTTCTATTAAGATGTCTAATTGTCACCAATTAATGAATGCTTTACCAAATTTATATGTTTCTATGAACAACCTAAATGATTATTTACAGCAATTATATAATTATTATGCAAATGTAATTGATAATGCTGCTCGTACTGTAGGCAATATTAATCCTACTATGCAATGTAGCACTTCTGCTACTGTGAATGACGAAAAAGGCTTTGATGATAGTTTTAATATTTTTTATACATTTTCTAACACTCAAACAAGTTGCAGGAACATTGATGAACTTCAATTCTACTTGCAGAAACAAAAGGAGCCTCGCACAAAAGATTTTTCTCCGTTGGGATGGTGGCATGAGAATGGAAAGCAATTTTCTGTTCTTTTCGCAATGGCTCGGGACGTGCTGAATGTGCCAATTTTAACTGTTGCATCGGAGAGTGCATTTAGCCAAGCAAGACAACAACTTGGAGACACCTGTCACTCATTGGGAAACAATGCTTTGGAAGTTTTAGTATGTTTCAACGATTGGATTAGATCGGAAAGAAGAAATCAAGGACGTGAAGATGTTGATAGCCCATAAGACGAGGAACTTGGAGATATATTAACACATGGTAACCCATCCGAATTTAACACTCCAGAAGAAGGTCAATCGGTTCATATTGATTATGAGGAACTTAGTAGGGCAATGCAAAACCTTTGAATTTACTTGTTAACTATTTAAATATTTCAATTTGTAAGTTTGAAATTTGAATTATGAAATAAAAGTAGCACTTGCAATAAGTGCAATTTTTTCTCATGTACCTTGTATTCTTTAAATTAATACAAAGTATTAATATAACTTACAATAGTTATACAAAATTCCAAAAAAAAATTAAAAATACCCTAAACCCGACCCGGTCCGGCCACCTCAACCCGTAACCCTTACGGTTTAATTTTTACCCGGATGAACCCGAACCCGTTAAACCCGTTAAGAACTAACCCGGAACCGACCTGGACCACAACCCGTACGGGTTCAAATTACACAGGCCCGGCCCACCCGGTTAACACCTATAATATGATCTCTGCCTATCATTAATCACATGTCTCGATTTGGGGGGGGGGGGGATCCCAAGAAAGTGCATAATGGGTACCAAACGTTCAAACGAAGAACGAGCGGGTGTTCATTGTTCCGTTTAGATCGGTTTTTTTCCTAAAAAGAAATCAAATCAAGTAAGTCGATTTTTCAAATATTAGAACAAACTGTCACACCTCCATTTTGCGTACCTACCCCGAGGGATAAAATGTACATGGGAGTTTTTTCAATTTAAGTGACAATATTCGAAATGAGATTATTTATTTATTTCAGAGTCGCCACTTGGAATAAATTATGGTGTTCCAAGTCACCGATTTATTTAAATCCCAAATCGAGGAAATTTCGACTTTCCAAATGAAGTCTGCGAACCAGAAATTCCAAGTAAGGAGTTCTATTGACCCAAGGGAAGGTGTTAGGCACCATCGGATCCCGTGGTTCTAGCACGGTCGCTTAAACTATTATAAATGGCCAAAATATCTGATTTTAATACATGTTATAACCTATGTGTTTTTAATCAATTTTAAACCGCTTTCATTAAATTATTATTATTATTTAAGCGAAAGTGAACGTCGTTTAAAGTATGTTTTCAGATTGCGCCGCATGAAATGAACCCGCAATCCTAGGCACACTCTATCCAAC
>MDKF010793842.1:0-37441 GCA_026770625.1 Nicotiana glauca
ATTCACGTAGCTGTCACATACCAAATAATTTGTACACCAAACAAGGCGATTTCACAAGGATCAAAGTTAGCCATATATACCTGGGATTTCCCCCCTTAATGATCCTACAATGTTCCAATATACTTAAGCAAATTCAATCTACAATACAATATTTAATAGGACCAATATTAGTAATAAATTCCATAACTTATGCCGTTTAGGCATATTATCAAACACCTTGTAGGTATAAATCTTTTCATCTCATAACCATAGTTTTAGATCATCCATCTACCACCATTAACTAAAAATTTACTCCACCATCATTCCTAACTAATTTATAACTTCCAACGACATATGTATGATCATCCATTCATACCCAACCAACAATTCAAATCAAATAATCACCCTTTGAATCTCTACAATAATTAGGAATTTATATTGGGAACTTATGGCTTCCAATCACCATCCCAAGAGTTCTAATGTACATTTCATACATAAATAATCACCATAGAGTAGTTAGAGATAATGGACATACCTCTTATAGTAAGAATCTTGAGAATCCCCACTTGAGGTGTTCTTGAAGAATTCAAGAATTTGAAGGAAAATATAAGGATTTTTAAGATTAATCCCTGTTAGTATAAGTGTTTAAGGGGTAGAAATTACTCAAAGAACTCTAAAAATCTTACCTTAGGAGTGCAATTTGGTGCCTTGGTCGAATTGGGGGTGTTGGGGAAGTCCTAGGCTTGAGAAATGACTCAAAGTCCATCATTTCCCGTCCTAGGTGTATTTAGAGACCTGACACTAGCGCGCCCGCGCCAATCCCGCACTACTGAGGCAGAATATAACTCAATTAGTGCGGGTACTAGCGCTCTCGTGCTAAGGCCGCGCTACTGACACATGTCCAGTAAAATGATCCTAACTTTCTGTATACAACTCCAAATGATGCACGGTTTGTTGAGTTGGAATATCCACAATTTTCCAGCTTGGCTTAGACTTAGGCCTCTCCTTAGACCCCAAATCACTTAGAATAAGACTTATACACTTATTAACATATCCAATTGATATCCATAATATCATAAATCCTCATTTGCACATGAATTAAAATAATTTAGCCTACCTTGGCATGACGAAATCTTAAATTGCTCGAAAAAAATTTTCGGGGCCTTACACATATCATACCAGATCTAGAGTCCCTCAACCTCCTCCTCCTCCTCCAAGCAACACAAAAGTCAAAGGACAATCAAAGATAGATGCTGAGAATTCAGAGACATCCGATGACCGTAGTACTCCAGCCCCGGGTGACCTAGTTTTAAGTCTCGAACAAAAGATACTAGAATTACAAAGAGGACTCGAGTAGGTCCGCAATTTATCAAACTTTCCACTCACCCTCAATGTCCCTGATATCTACCAAGAGAATGCAAAAAACCCAAAACCTCCTTGGAACACACAAAATCCACATCCACAAAATCCTACCGCACCAAATCAATACACAACTCCACCCTAAAATATTAATCTGTTTACCGTGAAAATGGTAACAACAATTAAATATGTAAATGGGATTCTAAAAAAATGTGATCTATTCCTGAGCTTATTTTTAGGGCAGTTGATGCTTGAAATGCTAAGTGTGAAGAAAAGACGCGAGCTAAGATAAAGCAGTAAGCAAACAAAAGGGGTCTGTTGCCCGGTTGCGAAGCAGATTGATGTAGGCCTCGGGGCTGAGGCTTGAGCTGGGATCGAGCTATCGGGGAAAATTGGCAAAAGGATAACAAGCAAGTATACGATTAAATAAGGCTCTTCATGGCTACTGCGTAGCTAGATGGGCGAATAACAAGTATAAAACCAATAAATGCGAAAGGGCCTTGGGCTAGTGAGAACAAATGACTTAGAATAAAAGAGAGAGAGAGAGAGAGAGAGAGAGAGAGAGAGACAAAGAGAGATATTATTGCACTTATGGAGAAATAGAGCAACATCCATTATTTACAAATTGGTGCAAGCCACCTTTATATAGAGAGGGAGACTCGGCTACAAGTATGTGGGGGTTATATGCATAGTATGACGATAAGATGGTTTGACGTGATGCTTCAGCATAGGCTTCGGGTAGGCCATGCTTGTCAAGCAAAACCGTATGCCTAGAGGATTTATTCCTCTGTCCGAGCTTCGTCCTTTGTTTCCTCCGAGTTGGGCTTCGACAAGCCCCGAGGTCGAGAATATGGTCGTGACCTCCTACCCTCGAAATCCTGAGACATGCTCCCAGAATATCTCGACAATGGGAAATTAAGTCCTCTGATTTCACCATGTACAAATAGTCTCTGCGTTTCCAATATCGAAGTGGTGGGAAATTATTTTGACACTTGCCTCTTCGAGCTTCTTTTGGCAACGCTATACCGATGATGTGACACCTAGCTCGTTTTTGACCTCGTTCACTGTATTCTGTAATTTTTGCTTCCCAATGTGTAAGTACCGCCATTGGTTCATTTTTTGTAGGTGCACTAACTGTGACTGTCGGTCAATTTTTAGAAGTATGGATGATCGTGCAATAATCCCCTGTAAATGGGGTGGGAGGGTGCCTTGGCCTTGTTTTACACTATCTCACTGTTTCTATTGGCTTGCTAGCCTTTTATTTTCTTATCTCCTTCTATCCCCCTTCGAACATCATGGCTGTGGCTTATGATCTTAAAGCCATTTGGATGAGTTTCCTTGGACTATATTGTTGCCTTCTGATAGAGCTTCTTTCCACCGGACACAGATGTACAGTCCTACTACTGCCTTCGTTGTTGATATGCCAAATTTTATTGCTACTACTGGGTCGAGGCGATTATAGATGGGGAGTTGATCCATCTCTTTTGTAGACGATTGTTTCGATTATACATCACTGTTCAAAATAGGGCTCGGACTATACATCGCTGCTCACCTTTATACCCCGACTTGACATGGTGCTCTACTTCGATTCAGGGGCTTACATGGATGGATGTTCCAAGAATTAGATCCAAAGTAGCCGTGCAAGCGGGACCAAGGACTATTCGGTTAGCTATCTCTCCGAGGCATCTTTGGCCAAAAAAGCCCCTCGGGCTTCGGGGAGCTATGTCATTTTTTCATCCCTTCCTGTCACTCACTATATCCCTTTGGGGATATCAGTGTGGAAGATTGGGATGAACACCTGAGGAGGCACACTTGGAGGGGTTTGCTGTGGACTTTCATAGGTGGATCGGTCTCCGATCTTCACCTTGTGCGTGGATCCCTTCGCCTTCTTCTTTAGGTGTAGAAATAATCTGTTGGCCTTTGTAACTGTATGTAACAACCTCTCGAGGGCTGCTTGTACACAAACTTTTATGAATAAGAAATGAAGTTTATTGATCTCTGCTTTTGAATTTTGCTTTGTTTCTATATGCTTTCGTGCCCTTCGAGGCTTCTTCGAATGTTTCCTTTTGTATTATTGATCGGTGATATCTATCTTGGATGTAAGTGTTTGTCCCAATATTTTGCTGATCGATATGGGTTATTTTTAACCCTCCGTCATATTTCGGGACAACTCTGGGTCGATCTGATGGATTAGGGCTATAGAAGTCCCCGGAGTTGTTCGGAGATCACGCATTGAGTTTTGGGTTCTGCGAGGGTACTGCTCCAGATGTAGGTCATCTTTGAGTACCCGTGGGTCCCTATTGGTCTGAATGCAAATAGCCCCTTTAGGTTGTATAAGATAGACTTCTGTTGAGGAGCTGGTATGTATTTTGGGCGCTTCCTCGGACCTTTGTGTAGCTCTTGCGATCGGAGCATCCTGCATTTACTCTTCCCTCTTAGAGAGAGTAAATTGTAATATTAGTTGCTTGCCTTGCACCGAGTGCCGATCATTGATAGCGCATCGAGGACCGGCCTCTTTAGGTTGGGGTTTCTTATCGTAGAGTGCTTCCCCGAGCATGGAGATAATACAAACGACTCTTCGAGTTATGACTCCCTTTTGATGGATGCTTCCAGGGTCAAATATCGACCTGTCGATTTGTACCGAGGTCATTGGCAACAATGGCACTTATGTTGTCTGGTCGTAGAGACCTTTCAATATGTTGCCCGTATGCTTGCTTAGCTAGTGACAATGGCTCTTAAGCTATTTTTTGCCCGTGGGCTTTGTATAGGCTTTGCATTTGCTCATTAAGGTATTTTTATAGTATTTTTTCCTGACCCGTCATCGGTTCCAGAGGAACCTCCATTTCGTATCGTTGTTGGCGGTGTTTCGAGCACCTCGTAAGGTTCATAGCTCGTAGGTCGAGTTGATCTACACTCTTGTATTTTGGAGCCGACATTTTCGAAACTCATTTTTGCATATGGAGGGAGGTCTGTTTTAACCAATTTTTTTGAAGTATATCGGAGTAATGGCCTGTGATTTTTTACCAATAGTTCGGCGTTCCCGAGTCGCGTTATTTGGGCTGTATCAGCCGTTTCGATTATAGTCGTATACATTTGGCCATAAACATTTTTGATCCCTTTGTGATAGTTTAGGCATCTTCGAAGGTATGCCCTTTAGGGAGTCTTACAAATGCGATGTGTAGCCTAAATATCGTGATTTTCATGCCTGTTGAGGTCTTACAGTTTTGTCATGCCTGTTGAGGTCTTATAGTTTGTCATGCCTGTTGAGGTCTTATAGTTTGTCATGCCTATTGAGGTCTTACAGTTTTGTAGAGTAGATCTGGTTATGCCAAGGTTTCCCGCTAGGGTCTTAAAATTTTGGATTTTCCAGTGTGTGGCGATTAGCGACTGTCTCCAAGTCATCGAGTTCGCTTGAAGACAACTTTTTGTGAGTTCGGAGTTTCTTTCTAGGGGCTTGATGAGGCCGGCGGTCTGATCCTGGGGTTATGCAAGCTGTTAGAATTTATTACATTAAGTCTCCAAGTATATCAGATTAGTTTAGGCTTGAATACCACCTTTTGTAAACTTGGACTTGTATCGCAAGGGCTTCGTGAGCCCAGAGTCCCGACCCTGTGGTCGTACAAGTTGTCGAATTGCTTATGTTAAGTCTCCAAATATATCTGGACCCATTTTATGGAGAACCATTTGCCGCAAATATAGCAAAATAATCTTTCTCGAAACACAAAATGCCGAAAAGATTTCCTTTATTGCTTGGAGCAGATATAAGCCGTGGTAAAATGCCAAAAATATATTATTCGTTGCTTGGCATAGATATAAGCTGTACGTACATATTGTTTCATTGTCATGAGCTCAGACCGCATGGTCTTGGCTCTTCTGATCGCCTGACCTGCTTGTATGGTTCTCTTTCGAGACCTAGCCTGCCATTTGTTCGCCCTTCCGAGGGGACGGTGCCCTTTAACAAAAATCGTCGCATGTCATCCGACTATAGGAAGAAGCCCAATGATCTTGTCATAGCCCTTTATGGAGGGCATGCTTCTTTGCTAATAATCTTGCTGGCGAGACCTTTAGCTTGCAAGCCCGATCGATGAAAGAGAGCTCAGCGGATCCTGCAGGGGCCTCAGATTTCTAAGTGGAGTTTGGGACTTATGAATGCCTTGGTTGACTACCTGCATATAGGTAAGTAAAAGAGAAAAGATAATCGAAGGAGTAGAGTAGTTCTTCCTTGCTGCGGGATACATAGGCGATGTTCTGAGGTGTGGCGCTGGTACCGACGGCTGGTTGTACGGTGAGGGATTTCCTCCCATCGCGTATATATTTTCGTCGAATGCCTAAAATCAACCCTTTTCAGGGGGTTCCATCCATTTTAGCGGAGAGGGGTCGAAATCTCATTCGGGTAGTGTACCCGTTGTCATTCAAATAAAATGTTCGCATTTTGCAAGCTCGGCATCCTGGTCCAAATACAAATGAATTACATAGAGGGAATCTGCTTTCCTAATTGTTGTGGTTACAAGTGTTTAGAGTCCATAAATGGGTTGGAGTGTAGGAGTGATTTGGTTCGTCGATCTGAACTGCCATATTGACTTTGGCCCGACGACATTGGCATGATTGGTTGAATCATCTGCACTCATGGTCATGCTTCATTTTTAATAAGATAAATGAGGAAAAAGAAAGTTTGCCAACGGGTCAATACGAGGCTGAGGCGGAGTGTCGGCATCCCTTCTTTTGAATGTAGGGGTATTCTTTGGGTATATTCCCCGAATCCGCCGCCCCGACGGTGTATACTTTCTTTCTGCATTTTCGAACATTAGAAGTGTGCCATCACCCTTTTACTACCATGGCAATACATTGTGTCTTGTCAGCTTTATTTTTCCTGGTCTCTTTCCTTCCAGACCGCTCGATGATACTTGGTGGCGATCTTCGTCGAATAGCACGGTCGTCGTTCTCCGCAGCTGGCGGCCTCGTACGCACTATGGTTCCTGCACCGAGCCATATTTCTTTTGCAAGGGTTTTGGTCGAACGGGTCGGGGCCACCCGACGCTCCCAGCTTCGCTTATGGTGATCACAATGATTGGTGTAGCGATGCTGAAATCGTGCCCGGCTGAGCGGGGTTACCTTACTAGTTGTACCTTGTTGAACCTGGTTCCATTGGAGGTTCCTCGGGAATGCTGCCCTCGGGCTATCTTCCTACCTTTGCGGGGTAGGTTGCACCTCAAGTCGTTTCATTCACTTGGCACACATGGGAGATATTTCCATCTATTTCGCATCAGCTCTTTTGTCGGGAGTCTGCTCAGATATACCAAGCCCGATGAGGTTCCCGAATGGTTCCCCATGACTTTGATTCGAGGCTGACATGGGTGCAGTCATCCGACCAGCCCTCAGTTGTATACCTGATCTGGCTTTGCTTGAAATGTCCTAGAGTCGTCGGGTGTGCCTCGGGCGAAAGCCTGTGCTGTCCAACCACTCGAAACTGGGAGCCATCTCATTCATCCTGTCGGGGGACAGGGTGTGGCTCTTCGCATTATTTCATTTCTTCCTTGTTCGGCCTTGGGTGTTCCAGGCCGTCTCGGTACTGTTTTGATGGTGTGGGTGCATTTTTCCGCGGAAGACCATGCTAGCAGTGCGAGTGAGTCCATGAGGCCAGATGCCAGGCGGTGGCTGTGTCATGGTTTCTTTCGGGAGAGTGTCTTCGAGGTTCCTCAGAGAGACATGCTTGTAATCGTCATTACGGGGCTTGCTGCTTTCAAATAAGCACGCGAAGGTGGTGGTGTGCCCATAGGGATCTATCGTCCTGTCGTACCTAGGAAGTTCTGGCATTCCGGGTTTCTGTGGAGCGAGTTCCGGGGCTATTCCCCTAGGAGGCGGTTGTTGTAGGAACTTCCACGAACCTAATTTGATCTTTTTGAGGAGATTCCCAACATCTTCGCTGCACCGGGGTCGGTCACTGACTCTTTGTTACTTGGCCTCTAGGATACCGGCTCGTCATAAGAAGGTGTCCCCGTTGACATTGCGTTAGGGTTCTCCTGCGATTTCGCTGCTGAGCGATGGCTAGTTGCTGTGCCTGCAACATCTCAAGGATAATTTGAAAATTAACATCCTGTTTCGATCAGGCTGAGGTTTTTTGAGATTTCCGTTGGTCAGCGAGCTGTATGCTATAATCAGTGCGCGAGGCTACGTTGACCTGTTGCGTGCCTCGAAAGCCCGCGTCAACATTGATTGACCCAAATGAATTATCAGGGTCCTATTGTGTCGCATAAAACATTGGAACAACCATACTACTTCTGCCGTAGTTCCCGGGGTAGTCGTTCCTGATTTTCCTTGCCTAGCCAGACATTAATGAAATCAAATGATCTTGGACAAGAAAATTGTAAAACATAACGTGCGTTTGTGTGACGAAACCAACAGGAAAATAATCACTAGTATTTTTAGCCCCACGGTGGGCGCAAATTGTTTACTGTGAAAATGGTAACAACAATTAAATTTGTAAATGGGATTCTAAAAATACATGATCTATTCTCGAGCTAGTTTTTAGGGCAGTTGATGCTTGAAATGCTAAGTGTGAAAATAAGACACGAGCGAAGACGAAGCAGTAAGCAAACCAAAGGGGTATGTTGCCCGGGCGTGGAGCAGATCGATGGACGCCTCGGGGCTGAGGCTTCAGCCATTATTGACCTATCGGGGAAAACCGGGGAAAGGATATCAAGCACGAATATGATTAAATAAGTCTCTTCATGGCCACTGCGCAGCTAGACTGGCGAAGAACAAGTATGAGGGCCTCAGGACAGTGAGAACAAATGACTTAGAAGAAAAGAGAGAGAAAGAGAGAGAGAGAGAGAGAGAGAGAGAGAGAGAGAGAGAGAGGAAGAGAGAGATTATTGCACTTGTGGAAAAATGGAGCAATATCCATCATTTACAAAGTGGTGCGAGCCTGCTTTATATAGAGGGGAAGACTCGACTACAAGTATGTGGGGGTTAGCTATAAAGTACGATGATGGGATGGCTTGACGTGATACTTCAGCATAGGCTCTGGGTAGGCCGCGTTTGTGAGGCGTAGCCATATGCCTAGAGGTTTTCTTCCTCTATACTGGCTTCATCCTTTGTTTCCTCCGAGTTGGGCTTCGACAAGCCCCGAGGTAGAGAACGAGATCGCGACCTCGTACCATCGAAATCCCGAGACATGCTTCCGTAATGTCTCGACAGCGAGAAATTAAGTCCTCTGATTTCACCGTGTACACAATCCATTGCCAATACCAACTCCACCACAACATTATCAACCGATTCAATACCCACCAACCACCACTTACCACACTCCCCAAAATACATCACAACTTGTTCCCCATCCACAAAACTTCACCAATGAACACCACTATACCCAAGTCTCTGGCACCCATCAAAGCAACCCTATATATGTGGAAACTATACCACATTCTACCCAACAAATCTCCTGTGCACCAAAACCATCTGAAAAGGACCTGTGCATTCAGAACATGGCCGAAGAACTCAAGAAGTTAACAAGCCGAGTTCAAGGCGTTGAAGGCGATGGAGGAATAAAAGGTATGAACTATTAAGATCTGTGTATACAACCCGATGTGGAATTGTTAGAGGGGTACAAACCTCTCATTTTCGAAATATTCGATTGTACAAGTGGTCCTAGGGTTCACCTAAATACCTACTATGACAAACTTTTCGGGGTTGGAAAATATGAAAAGATTTGGATGAAGCTCTTATGAGGAGCCCTACTGGGGATGCTTTGTCTTGGTATATCAGCTAGAATCCTAAGAAATAGTCTAATTGGGTAAACATGGCGTCAGATTTCATGGACCAGTTCAGGTTCAACACTGAGAATACACCGGAAGTCTTCTATACTCATAATCTCAAGAGCAAAACCTACTGAGACTTTCCGTAAATATGCTACTCGTAGGAGGTCGAAAGCCACCAATGTCAGACCTACTTTGGATTAAGAGCAAATGAATAAACTTAGTCAGGGCACATGATCCACAATATTACGAGGGATTGATGGTCATGGAAAATCACAAATTCTCTGATATCATCAAGCTCGAGGAAATGATAGAGGAAGGAATCAAGAGCGGGATGGTAACGAATTTTGAGGCATTACAAGCCATGAATAAGGCACTTCAATCAGGCGACATATCAAAGAAGAGACATGTCAGGGCAGTAATGGTAGCCCAGGGCCTAAAAAATCCACTCACATATCAGACACATCCACCCATATACCAAGTATCACCACCTACATATCAACCCTTATCTTCTAGATATTCCTAAACAACCACTGTCTATCACACCTATAATTCCAAACATCTCACTTCCAACCACAAAAAACTCGCAAAAGTTATCCAAGACCAAGACCCAATTTCGACCGCAAGCTAACTAGACAATATATCGCTATTGCTGAGCCCATCGATCAATTGTATGAAAGGTTAAAGGCTGCAAGTTACGTCACTCTTGTCCCCACCGTGGCACTAGAAAATCCATCTAAATAGGTCAATCCGAGAAAATCCTGTGCATACCACTCCGGTATAAAAAGGCACACCACTGCTGCGTGCCGAATAATGAATGATAAAATCTAGACATTCATTGACAACAAGGTCATACAAGCGAAAGAAGCCGCACCTAATATTTGCAACAATCACATCCCTGATCATAGGGTAACGGTGTACATGTTATAGAAACAAATGAAGAATAGGACCCTGAGGGGTCAATCAGGCTTATTCGAGAAGGCGATGACTCTAAGGTTGCAGTCACACTTCCTCATATCGTGGCTCAGACTCAGGCACCTATTGATGTTGAGGTAACTGCATTAGTTCCATTCGAGATAGAAGTAGCTCCGCCCATAGCCACCTCCAATACATTTGAAGTAGAAGTGGTCATACCTTTTACTATGACGGTGTCAACCATACCCCTATTCAACTAAAAATCAATACCCTAGGATTATGTTGTTGAGGTTTGGCGAAAAGGGATGACAAAGATAGAGGAATTGGACGCCGCACAAGGAATGACTAGAATTGGAAAAGTCTATACACCTAAACAGTTGGGAGGTTCAAGTAAGGATGCCACTGCTAGGCAGCCTGTCATTGAGACCGGGCCACATGACCTATGGAGGAAAGTACAGGATAAAGAGTATTCTATTGTTGACCATCTGAACAAAGTCTCTACTCAGATACCTATCATGTCACAATTACAGATTTTAGAGGCACACACGAATGCCTTGATAAAAGTAATGAGTGAGGCTTATGTACTCAATAATATCATTGGTGGATAAATGGCCAATATGGTTGGTCAAGTCTTGGAGAGCTATAAGTTTATCTTCCACGAAGATGAGCTACCGCTCGAACGTTCAAATCGTAATCGAGCATTGTATATCACAATATAACTTGAAGACAAGTTCATTGCCAGGGTTCTGGTTGATGGACCTTCGAGTCTAAATATTTGTCCACTGGATACACTAAAAAGGTTAGACAAAGGTTTCCATGAAATTCGGACCAGAAGCATGAATATGAAGATTTTCGATCGGTCCTAGAGGGCCACGATCGGGTAAATCAACCTTTGCTTGCAGATAGGACCAACTTGGTTCGACGTTGAAATCCAAGTGCTTGACATACCATCCTCATATAATCTTTTGTTGGGCAGCCCTTGGATTCATGACGATGGAGCCGTGCCCTTTACACTCCAGCAGGTCGTAAAATTCAAATGGAACCGTCAGGAGGTAATCATTCATGGATATGGGAGTAAACCCATCTACTCTAGTCAAATTATCCCAACCTTTGGACATAGAAGAAGGCTAGGAGGGGAAACGTATCATCACATTGAATGTGTCAATGTCGTCGAGAAGGATAAGTGGTAAAGTAACAAAAACATAAAGCATACTAACATTGTCTAGATATCAACTAGGCAAAGGGTTGGGAAAGAACCTTTAGGGTATCACCAAGCCAATACGGCTAAAAAATCATGGTACCAAATTTAGGATCGGATACCAGTTTACATGGTGAAAGTATAATGATTGATCGCCTTTATAGCGTGGACCGTATTACCCTATTGAGCAACCGGTACCACGTTTGGAGCAAGTTTTCCATCAGGCTGACACAATATGGGGAACTGCAGAAAAAGAAGGACTAGCTGGGCTAAAGGATCTATTCTTGGGAGACAAGTGCATGGATTGGTATGCCATAATTGAGGAGGAGTAGGACGACGACCTCACCATTTATACTGTGTGTCACGCCCCAAATTCGAGGGACATGACGTACGCTCGACCGGTTTCCCCAGTCAAGCAGACCTGGGTGCCTTTCCTATCCCACGTGTTACCCCACATTTTCATTACTTATTGACCAAGTTAAATAATCATTTACAATTAAAGCACCTTTTATTACAAAACATACACAAGATACATGGTTCTTAGTGTGGTTCACATTTTACATAGCCCGACATACAAGATACATATTACATAAGTTCGTGACCCACATTTCCATCTGCGGAGCCTCTAAACATGAAAAACGATGATACAGTACTTGCCAGTAAAAAGGCTCCGGCTATACCTTATACAAATATCAAAACAAGATGCCGAAATAAAAGCAACATGAGCCATGCAGGGCCTCAATAGAAAAGGGGCTCACCAATTCAGCTGACGGGGAGTGATGAGGAGCTACGGTCGGTGGACTGGAGTACCTGCTATGGGTCCACCTATAATTATAACACGAATGTAGAGCCCTCGGCAAAAAGGGACGTCAATACACTTGAATTGTACTGGTATGTATGAACAAACTTTGCCCCAAGTAAACTCAGACCATACACACGTAGGAAGCAGTAATAGAATCAACAATCATATACACAAGAAAGGAACAGTCAAGCCAAACAAGTTTACAGTCTCTCCTGTGTCCCCTTCCACATTTCCACATCAATAGTTTCACAATTTTCTCATAAATTTATTTCAATAGTGATTTCGATCACTTTCCACCCATATTACCTCGGCCACCCTTATTACCTCAGCCACTCTTATCACTAAAAATTACACCTTATAACTTCGTGTTGTGGTGCGCAACCCGATCCCACCATACAGTTACAATTCACAAACAGCACAACAACAATAAACAATTCACAAAGATCAACAACAACACTTTTTAAGAAATAACTACAACAACTTACAAGTATTTCCATAACCATCAATACTATTTTAATCATATTCAACAACTCATATGCCTTTTACGTCACAATGATAATTGCCATAATAAGCAATAGATGTTGTTACTACAGTTATTCTAGTTGCATCATTTATGATTTCCTTCTGTGATTTGTTCCTCAACTCTTACCACATAACACATTCACAATCATACCAATCACACGAATTTCACAAATAATCCACGTAGATATCACATACCAAACATTCATACACCAAACAAGGCGATTTTTCAGAGGTCAAAGTTAGCCATACATACCTGGAGCGGAATTCCCTTTTAAATTCTATATTCAATTCACCAAATAATCTAGAAATGTCAATCTAGTGCACAAGTTAATACATATGACTTAGAATTGGGGTTCACAATTGCTACTAAAAAATATTTAGGTTATCAACCCTTCTTTTGCAAACCTCTATTTCTTCCTAGTTTCCCTTTTCTAGGTTTTAGACTTTAAGAAGGCATGCATGTACAATTTCAACCATTATTTTCAACAATCAATGCATGAGACTCCCCTCTTATTTTAATCCTAAAAATCAAGGAAAAAGGTTAGGGATTTTACGTGCAAGAATGGGGATGAGGGTAATTACTTTGAATTTTCACAGCCTGGATAGTTTTGAAGAATCAAATTGATGAAGATCAGTTTCTATCTCAAGATCCCTCTCTTCCCTATCTCTTATTTTGTTCAGAAGATTGGTAAAAATGAGGGGTTAGGGGTGTTTTATTAAAAAGGGGTTGGGTTTAAAATTTTAGAAAAATAGAAGCCCGAGCAAGATCTGCGGTCGCACTTTGTGATCGCAGTATCGGAATGCGGTCCGCAGATTTGACCACAGAAGTGCCCCAAAACTCTGAGTGTTTTTTCTTGGGTATGTGTTGGGAATGTGGTCTGCATTCCCCTTCTGCGGTCACATAATGCACCTTAGAACTGACGTTTAAAAATCCTTATGGAATTTGTGCGATGACTATGCGGTCCGCATATTGATTATGTGATCGCCTAATGGACCGCATTTTCAAAATCAATTTTGACTAACTCTCTAATTAACTCTATGGCAGAAATGCGGTCCGCATACCTGATTTGCGACCGCATAATGGCACTTTTTTGGAAAATTTTTATTCTTGATTTTTAAGTGCAAAATTAGTGAAAAAGGTTCGAAACGGGCGAGCTTGCAAGCACAAACTACGAATTACTAGGCTTTGAGCACAAACTTTCACGTGGCCTTACACTATGGAAAATGGAGATTTTCTCAGAAACTGGACCGCTACACCATCTCGAGCCCGCTGAGTCCCTGGGTAGCTTAGCAAAATTTTCTTCTATAGCCATTCTAGGCATTAAGATTTCTAGTAATTTTGTTTTAAGATTTACTTATTTCAAAATAAATGCTCAATTCATCGAGCCAAGCTCTGTCTGAACAATTTTCTTATTTTTAATCAAATGCATTTATCCTTTATCATTATTCATTACTATTTTTATACCTTTCACTTCTACAATATTATTATTACTTTTCCTGATGAACCAGTGATTGTGACATGTAATGAGGCAATGCAAGATGAGAATAGTTAGTCAGAGGAAGAGGATGAGATACCCGAGGAAACTGTTAGACAAGTTGAGGATTTTTACAACAAGCCTAAGTCCAACTTGGACGAAACAGAAGTAGTAAATTTGGAAGACGCCCACACCGTCAAAGAGACCATTAGCATTCATTTGTCGCCAATTGATAAAGAAGAGTACATTCATTTCCTAAAAGAGTATGAGGACCTTTTCGCCAGGTCATATAATGACATGACCGGTTTGAGCACTTCCATAGTGGCTCACAAGTTGCTACCAATCCCATGTGCCTACTAGTAAAACAGAAACTCAGAAAATTCAAACCAGACATACGTTTGAAAATCAAGGAGGAAGTTACCAAGTAGTTCAAATCCAAAGTTCTCGAGATGGTTGAGTACCCAATATGGTTAGCTAACATTATGCCAATTCCAATGAAATACGGGAAGGTCAGGGTATGTGTTTATTATCACGATTTAAAAAGAGTAATCCCCAAGGACGATTTTCCACTTCCAAATATTCATAACCTGATCGATAACTGATCCAAGCATGAACTCCAATCCTTCGTATATTGCTTCGCATGTTATCACCAGATATGGATAGATGAAGAGCACGCCGAGAAGACAATTTTTATTGCGGCTTGGGATGTATACTATTACAAGATGATGCCATTCGGTATGAAGACTGCTGGGGCTACATACATAAGCGTCATGACAACCATATTCCATGATATGATACACAAGAAAATTGAGGTATATTTGGACGATATCATTATCAAATCCAAAAGGGCCGCAGATCATAAAGCATACTTGATGAAGTTCTTCGATAGGCTCAAGAGTTACAATTTGAAGTTGAACCCTGCAAAGTACACATTCGAGCTTCCCACAGGAATATTATTGGGATTCATTTTCGGTCGCCTAAGGATCGAGATAGAATCGAGTAAAGTCAAATCTATTCAGGAGTTACCACCACCTAAAAGAAAAAAGACATGATGAGCTTCTCAAGATGGATCAACTACATCAGTAGTTCCATAACATAGTCCACAATAATATGTGAACCCATCTTCAAGCTGATGTAGGAAGATGCCGAGACAAGTTGGATCAAGGATTGTTAGAAAGCTTTTGACAAGATCAAGGAATACCTATCCACACCGCCAATTCTGGTCCAGCTAGAACTAGGACGACCTTTGATATTTTCTATCTATGTTAGATGGAGCCTTCAGATGTGTTTTGGGCCAACATGATAAGACATGAAGAAAGGAGCAAGCCATATATAACCTGAGTAAGAAATTCACACCTTATGAAGCACAATATTATCTTTTTCAATGCACTTGATGTGCTTTGACTTGGACAACCCAAAAATTGAGGCATTATTTCTATACCTACACTACATACCTCATATCCAGGATGGATCCTCTAAAGTACATATTTCAGAAGCCCATAACTACTGGGAGGTTGGCTAAATGACAGATACTACTGAGTAAGTATGACATCGTCTATGTAACTCAAAATGCAGTCAAGGGACAAGCATTGGCAGATCACCTCACTAAAAATACTGTGGGAGGAGAATACGAACCCTTGAAAACATGCTTTTCTGATGAAAAAGTATCATTCGTAGGAGAAGACATTACTGAAGCATATGATGGTTGGAGGGTGTTATTTGACGAAGCCATAAATTTCAAAGGAGTAGGAATTGGAGCAGTTTTGGTATAATAAACAGGTCAGCATTATCCCCTATCTGCTAAACTCAGATTTCCCTACACCAACAGCATGGCAGAGTACAAAGCCTGTATACTAGGGTTCAACATGGCAATCAATATGAACATTCAGGAGTTGTTGGCCACCAAGAATTCCAAGATATTTCCATATCTACACCACGTGTAGGAATTCAAAAGGAAGTTTACAAAGATAGAATTCTGAGATGTGCCAAGAATTTAGAATGAGTTTGCCGATGTATTAGCCACTTTGTCATCAATTATACAACATCCAGATAAGAACTATATTGATCCTATTCCGGTGATGATCCATAATTAGCTAGCATATTGTGCTCATGTTGAAGAAGAAACAGATGGAAAGCCTTGACTCCACAACATCAAAGAATACTTATTAAAAGGAGAATACCCGGAGCATGCAAATCAAACTGAGAAACGCACGCTCTGGATATTGTCCATTCACTTCTTCAACATCGGAGGGAACTTGTGAAGAAGAACTCTGTATTTGTGTTTACTAAGTTATGTCGATGCAAAGGAAGATTCTAAGCTACTTAAGGATGTGCATGCTAGGACCTGAGGTCCGCACATGAATGCCTTTGGTCTGGCTAAGAAGATACTCAGGGCATGTTACTTTTGGATGACCATAGAGATGGATTGTATTCAGTATGTCTGCAAATGCTTTCACTGTCAAGTGCATGCCGACATGATAAAAGTGCCTCCAAATGAGCTCAATATAACGAGCTCACCTTGGCCATTTGCCACCTGGGGAGTGGATGTTATTGGTCCGATTGAGCCCACTGCTTCAAACAGACACCTGTTTATTTTGGTAGCCATTGATTACTTCACAAAATGGGTAGAAGCCGCATCTTACAAGGCTGTAACCAAGAAAGTCATCGCAGATTTTGTCAAGGATCGTATTGTCTACCGATTCCTAGTTCCTGAGTCCATTATTACTGACAATGTTGCCAACATCAACAGTGAAATGATGAAAGCTATATGTGAAACTTTCAAAATCAAGCACAAGAATTCCACCGCCTACATACCTCAAATGAATGGAGCCGTAGAAGCCACCAACAAAAACATTAATAAGAAACAAAGAAAATTATTAGATAATCACAAATAATGGCATGAGAAGTTATCTTTTACTCTGTTAGGATACCGTACCACAGTTCACACGTTAACCGGGGCAACCCCCTACATGCTGGTTTATGGTACCAGGGCAGCTGGTATTGAAGAAAATCTTTCCGCATCAAGATAAAGCCAAAGGGAAATTCTCTCCCAACTGGCAAGGTCCGTACATAGTTCATAGGGACCTGACAGGAGGAGCATTCATACTTGTAGAAATGGATAGAGAAATCTAGGCAAAACCAATTAATTCAGACGCAGTCAAGATATGCTATGCCTAGCTTATTTCACATTTCTTTTCTGATGTAATTAAACTACGCTTGACGTGATTCCCGTTTAAGAGGGGGTACGTAGGCAGTTTTATGGGTTCGGTCATATCACAGTAAAATTTTCAATTCCACCCCCCCCAAAATCAGAAACTGGGGTAGAGTTTGTTTTGGAGCAAGTATAGCCAGTGCCATCACATGCCAGGAAGTAAGTAATCAGTCAGGAGCTGGGGAAGAATTTTGAGAATGATTCTTAAAATTTTGAAGAAGATTTTGCAGGTTCCACTATTCATAAACAGTTAAAAAAAATCTACCAAATTGGGGTATAATTTTGAGGAGAACCCTCAAAATTCCAACATAAAAGGGCTGCGATGCTTTTGAAATGTGTCACAGTCGCTAGTTCATAAAAAAAAATTACTTTATATATCAATACGCTTCCAAAATGATTCTATTTTATCAATGATTGCATATTTTTCGAAAATACTATTTCCATAACAGTCAGGTGTTACCTAGGGGAATTCGAAGGGGGCTTCCAAAGAGAAACATAGCAAGGCCAGCAGACAAAGCAAGAACCAACCTCCACTCACAAAACTTATGATTTTTCTTCGAACGCAGGCACATTTGACGTATCGGTAGCATTCATACACAAAACAAATTCACCATCCATCCAGCCATCAAACACTGAATATATCTCCAGCTAAGACACACCCTACCCTTATCTGCTAATCGCTCTTTGCATGAGTCTAATCTCTGACTCCACGTTTGCATGACTCTAATTCTTTAATCCATACTTGTATGAGTCTAATATCTAAATCCTTATCTTCATAAGGCTAAGTACTGCCTTCCATTTGTATGGGACTAAGCCATGTCTCGAATCTTGCATGAGGCTAAGCTCTACCTCCATAGTTGTATAAGGCTAAGTACTGCCTTCTCTTTGCATGAGACTAAGGTCTGTCTCCAATCTTGCATAAGTCTATATCCTGGACTCCACATTTGCATAGGACTAATCCCTGTCACCCCACGTTTGCATGAGTCTAATCCTTGACTCCATACATGCATGAGTCTAATCCGCGACTCCATATTAGCATGATTCTAATCCTGGGCTCCATATATTCATAAGACTATACCCCTGCCTCCCCACATTGGCATGAGCCTAATCTTAACCTCCATAGTTGCATGAGTCTAATCCCAGACTCCATATTTGCATAAGGCTAACCCCTGCCTCCCTTTTGTATGAGTCTAATATTCGACTCTACATTTGCATGAGTCTAATCCTTTACTCCATACTTTTATGAATCTAATATCTAAATCCGCATTTGCATGAGTTTAATCCTTGACTCCATACTTGCATGAGTCTAATCTCTGACTCCATATTTGCATGAGGCTAATCCTTGCCTACATATTTGCATGAGTCTAGTCCTTGACTCCATATTTGCATGAGGCTAAACCTTCCTTTACCACTTGCATAAGGCTAATCCTTGCCTCCCCACTTGCACATGACTAAGAACTATTCCTCTTTGCATAGATATTCCTTTACTTCTACTATAATCTATTCGCTTTTTAGTCCGGCTAAGCTCTGCCCTCATTTCACAAGACTAAGCCTTGTCTTGTTACATCATATTATTGCATATCATGGGATGAATCATTTTTAATCTATCCGAAGGCATCATAGTCCAAAAGCATGGTTCTTATAGGTGGAAGACACCATGCCATGGACTGGAGATCTATCAAACTTGCATATAATTATACAAAGGCGTCATGGTTCGGAGGCACCATTTTCATGTCCAGAGAACACCATTTCACAGCCTGTGAATCCCTCACTAAATAATTCATGAACTGGGACGTCATGGTCTATGAACATCATCTTTAACCGTCGGAATACAACCTTCATAATCCGAAGAGAATTTGCATCATGCTTAAATTTTTGCAAAATACATGCTTATAGCATCTTTTATCTGCAGGTAACTAGTAAGCAACCGCTATACCAGAAGGAGCAGTCTCGCTCCAGTTCCCTTCAACCATCCAAACCCTTAACCGCTCACCATAGCCACTTCCACATCTCATGTCCGTTCTTGCAATAATTTCATCGGCCTACTATGTAGGTGAATCTAGAACTACACATGACCCGATTCCTGTAAAACCAGGTCTATATAGTCAACTTGAAAACTAAAGTTCGGCTTTTGTCTTTTAAAATATCCTATCTGGTCAAATTAGGCTCCGTTCAACGATATAAGGTCTAGAACAGCTTCGAAATACGAGTATAGACTTACGTGCATGGTGGAATTCGGCTTTCAGATGGTTTAAAGTCAAATTTAGATAAGAAACCTTGTTTCGGAAGTTAGAACGATGAAAAGTTGACCAAAATTGGACTTTTGGGTAAACGACCCCGGAATGGGCCGTGGATGATCTCGATAGCTTCGTATGGTGATTTTGGAGTTAAGCGTGTGTCCGAATTCATATTTGGTGGTCCGTAGAGTAAATTGAGGCATTTCGGTGAAATTGAAGTTGGAAAATGAAGAAGTTTGACACACAGTTGACTTTAGGGATATCAGGTTTGAAATGTGATTCTGAGTGTTGGAATGGCTCCGTTATGTCATTTTTCACTTATCTACAAAATTTGGCGTCATTCCGAGTTTAATTGATAGGTTTCGGTATGAGATTCATCATTTGAAGACTTGGAAGTTCATAAGCTTGATTTTGGTTTGATTCGTCATTTCGATATTGTGTTATGTGATTTGGGACTTCGAGCGAGTCCGTGTTAGGTTATATGACTTGTGTGTGATTGGTTGAGGTCTCGGGGCCCTTAGGTGTGTTTTGGATGCTCAACGTGTAAATTTTGAAGTTAGAAGGAAATTTGCAGCACGCCTTCTGGTGTTTTCGCTTCTGCGGCTTGGGAACCACAGAAGCGGCTTGGCAGCCACAGAAACAGAAAGTGGTTGTTGGCTTGGAACCACAGAAACGGTGTAAGTTCCACAGAAGCGAACTCGCTTGACTGCAGAAGCGGTTGGTCATATAATTCAGAGAACCGCAGAGGCGGTTGGTTTTCCGTATAAGCGGTCCCTGGACCGCAAAAGCGAAAATCACTAGTATGAAATAGAATAATCCGAGAGTTAATTCAAAGGTTAGAAAAACCAATTGGGAGCATCGGGATAAGGTGATTTTGGGTGTAATTTAAAGAGAAGATTATTGGGTAATGTTTTCTTGACCCTATCTAGTTGTGATCCATTAATTTATAGTTAACCCACCATTAGCATTAGAATTCAAGGTAAAAAATTGGGGACAATTGGATAAAACTTCTTAGACTTAATTATTGTGTTTTGAGTGGGCATTTGACCTCCGATTTGGGAGATTTTTATATTGTTAGATTCATGAGAGTACGAGGGTTCTAAAAAAGTGAAAATTATCCAATTCCGAGACGTTGTCCTGAGGGGCAATTTGGTCATTTTACCTAATTTTGCGCTTTAGCTTTGACTTAAATTGTAGAATCATTTACGTGAGATGTTATTTACAATGTGTGATTTAATTGAATAGATTTGGGTCATTTGGAGTCGAGTACTCGCGGCAAGAACGCGGTTGCTAGTTGATTTTAGCCGGTTCGAGGTAAGTATCATGCCTAACCTTGTGTGGGGGACTTCCCCTTAGGATTTGAGTCTTCTATGTTGATTGTATTCCTTGCACGCGAGGTGGCGAGTGTGTGCTCGAATTTATTTTTGTGGTAAATTGATCCTTTTAGGCTCGTAGACCCTTATCATCACTGAGTATGGAGTTGTTCTCGATAAATTGAGTTCCCTGCTATTAGTTTCACCTCTACATGTCTTACTTAGAAAGAATTTAGATATCCTAGGTTTAGTTGATTTTTCCTTAATTGTAATTATTTGATTCATGTTAACTTCCTTATTGTCTGGGCACTACTTGTTTGTAATTTCCTCTATGATATCGTGCAAAGATGTTACATGTCCAATTGTTGTGGTCACTGGTGTAGCTATCACACACTTATTATGTCTTGTTATTTGTTGAGGTTATCGTGCTTCTTGGTTTTCCGTGACCCTTCTTATGGGTTGTTGGTTCCCTTGCCGGGACGTTATTGTTTCTATTGTTGGTTCCTTTGCGAGGATGTTACTATTTCTATTGTTGATTCACTTGCGGGGACATTATCATTTCTATTGTGGATTCCCTTGTCGAGATGTTATTGTTTCTATTGTGAATTTCCTTGCCGGGACGTTATTGTCTCCTATTGTTAACTCCCTTGCTGGGATGTTGTTGTTCTATTATTTGGGTGCGAAAGAGTGATAAGGCACGAAGGGTCATGCCATGCACATGTACTTTTATGTTGATTGGGATGTAATGCGGTATACCAAGAAATACCTAGCACATATATTGAGGATACCAAAAGATCCTCTTCTATTATTTGGGTGAGAAAGAGTGATAAGGCACGAAGGGTCATGCCGTGCACATGTACTTTTATGTTAATTGGGCTGTAATGCGGGATACCAAGAGATCCCTAGCACTTATATTGAGGATACTAAGAGATCCTCGATATACCAAGAGATCCCCAACACTTATATTGAGGATGCTGAGAGATCCTCGGGATACCAAGAGATCCCAAGCACTTATATTGAGGATACCAAGAGATCCTCGAGATACCAAGCGATCCCCAGTACATATATTGAGGATACCAAGAGATCCCTAGCGCACATATTTATGTTTGGGGCTACAGGACGATATCTTGGGAGGTCCCCTGTTAAACTCATTTCGTTCTGAGCTGACATTTTTGTTGATTTGTCAGTGTGCAAACATTTCAAGTGCTTGCCGTTCCATCTTTTATACGTACTAGCTGGTGGAGTTGTTATTAAACCCACTTGCACAAGCATACACGTAGTTGGACTCTCCCCATTAGAGGTAAATATCTTTTGATTTTGCTAAGGGGGGAGATATGCCATCGTTAGCCATTATATATGTGAGAGTGGCCCTAGTAATCCAGTTAGTTGTCAGCATGATCGTGAGATTGATGGGGCACAGGATGCCAGGTGTTAGATTTCAGAAGCTGGGCTTTCGTGAGTTATGATTCATCTGAGACTTGGTGAAATTTTAGTAAGAGTTGAATAAGACCTTATGTGAACATCATTGGAGGATGTGAGTTGTTGACTAGCGGCCCTTACTGTGTCTTGATCTTAGGATTTGGATTGTGATTCTGCCATCATTTTGTATCATCCTTTATTAAATTCTCCTTGTTACTGTCGCATTTCCCTTTAGTGTTGTCTGTAGCAATTTTGACTATCCATGTAGACTTTACATATTTATATATCGTTTCCTTATCTACCATGATTATACTGTTATTTCACCGGTAGTGCCTGGACTGTTCTTCGTCACTACCCCACCGAGGTTAGTCTTGGTACTTACTGGGCACCGTTGTGGTGTGCCCATGCTACTCTTCTACAAACTTTTGTTGTCCAGGTACAGGTACTCCCATTCAGTTCTGTCAGCCTTGGAAGGAGTGTATCGGTAGAGACTTCGAGGTATATCTGCTACGTTCGCAGACCAATGAGTCCCTTTCCAGCTTTCTGTAATAAGTATAGTTCTTTCAGTATTTCTCTTTTGTATAGACCTTCTTGAGTCAGAGCCTCATATGTATCCCTTAGCTTGTGATTTGTGAGATTCCGGGTTTTAGGAATATTTGTTAGCTTTGAGACTTGTTACGGTATGTTCCAGTCGGCACCTTGATACTAATTTATTTCACTAGTTAAGTTTAACTATTTTTTCCGCAAATTGGCTTATCTTCCGCATTGTTAGGCTTATCTAGTCATAGGGACTAGGTGCCATAGAGACATGTTCATGGAGAGTGAACTGGGGTCGTGACAAGTTGGTATCAGAGCCCTAGGTTCATAAGAGTCACAGATCACGAACCGGTGTATTAGAGTCTCGAGGATCGGTACGGAGACGTCTTTTCTTATTTGTGAGAGGCTATGTAACCGTTAGGAAAATTTCCACTTCATTTGATTTCCCTGTCATGCGAGAATTTGGCATTTACAGTCCTAAACTTCCGCCTTCCTCTCTCTCATCGATGCTGAGGACACGTACTGCCTGAGGTGATCAGGCACCCGCGCCCCCTGCTATAGCCGTCGGGGTCGGGGTACAGTTCGAGGACATGCACATGATACAGCGAGAGCACCTGCGCGATCGGCCGCCAAGGTATCACTTGCAAATCCATCCGGAGTCCAGGCATCTGACACGCCTACAACTACTGCTATTCCATCCCTTCAGGAGACTTTGGCGCTGTTCATGAGTATGTACACCACTTTGGCTTAGGCCAGATTGCTTCCTCTTACTGCAGCCATGCCCCAGGTCGGGGGAGGAGCACAGACGCCCATCGCCCGCACTCCTGAGCAGCGAGCGCATGTTGAGCAGGTCAATAAGATTATTCCTATACCGCTTGCGGCACCAGTTCAGCCCGAGGGCATGGCAGCAGCTTCCGAGCAGGAGCAGATAAGACTTGAGAGGTTCAAAAAGTATGATCCTCCGGTATTCAGTAGGTTATCATCAAACGATGCCGTGGGGTTTCTTGATGAGTGTTACCGCATTCTCCATACAATGCGCATCTCTAGATCGAGCGGGGTTTCTTTCAGTACTTTCCAGCTTCGAGGGGCCGCCTATTACTGGTGGCGTACCTATGAGTTAGACAGCCGAGACAGGGTAGCTTCATTGACTTGGACCTAGTTTCAGATATGTTTTTGCGAGAGTTTGTCCCTCAGAGCCTCAGGTAGGCATGGTGCGCGGAGTTTGAGCATTTGTGCCAATGTGCTATGACCGTCTCGGAGTATGTTGTCTGATACACTAGTTTGGCTAGACATGCCTCAGCCTTGGTTTCTACTGATCGTGAAAAGGTTTGCCGGTTTATTGAGGGGCTTATTTCTAGCAACAGGTCCAATATGGCCCGTGAGTTGGAGATGGATATTCCATATCAGCAGGTGGTGAGCATTGCTAGGAGGATATAGGGTATGCACGCTAGAGAGAGAGAGGGTAGGAAGGGTAATAAGAGAGAGAGTAGACGAGATCAGGAGAGAGAATTTGAGGAGGCAAGGAGGCCTCGTAGACCATTCAGATATACCGGTCCTTATTTTGGAGGTAGGGTGCGTCATGGTAGTGGTTTTGCGGGTCAGCCCATTCAGTTCGCGCTTCAAACTATGCATGGTGATTCAGGTGTTCAGGGGTCTCGGAGTACCCGTACCGCATAATTCCAACCGCCTCATCAGCAGAGAGGGTGCATTGTGTGTGGAGATACTAGACACATGGTGAGAGATTGTCCCAGACTTCGGATTGATGTGTCACAGCGAGGTAATCAGGCAGGTAGAGGGCGCCTAAGAGCGGGAGGCCCGACTCGTTGATGTGTTTCATATAGTAGGTTTGAGGGCGGTGCGTCAGCTAATGTCATTCAGGTACGAGTTCAGTTTGTTATAGTGGGTCATCACAGCTCTGCTTATCAGGGCGGATTTACTTGTTTGTTGCTCCATTTATGGGAGCGCTTCATGATTTGCACTCCGTCTATGTGATTATCTTGTTGGGAGATTTTATGAGTGATGGCCATATCTATCGTCTGATTCTAGCTATTGTTGAGAGTTACGAGGCTAGTAGTATTTTTCCCATTGCCTGTTTTGGCAGGCTTGATGTGACTTCTGAGCATTCTTGGTTACGAACTGTGATTTCTATGCTCCACCAGTGTGGGAGCTAGTACGTATTGCAAATTGTAAACGGTATTGATCTAGTGAGAGCTTCAAGATGGGTTGATCTGTGCCCTACTTGTGGTTCAGTGTTGAGGGCATGGCCCTTGGGATTTCGGTAGTTTGATATGTTGAGACCGCGCTGTGTACGGCGGTGAGAGTTATATCAATATAAGATCCTTGTGAGTCATTTATATGCTTTCATTCCTTCTTGTTAAATCTCCTGGTAGATTTGCGTTGTAGATTAATTTGTGCTAGTTTGATTGTTTGTTAGCTCCCTTATGTGTTTTCCCTTCCCATATTCATTCATTTTCGTTTGATGCTTCTTGAGTTTTAGTTTGTGGGGGTATACCCGTTGGTGTTGGTTGAGATTTGGTTATTCGGGTGCTTTGTTATGTGGCTTTCATGGTAATTATATTATCGCCAGTGTAGTCGAGGTTTGAAAAGAGTTCCTGCGAAAATGAGGCTTATAGCCGGTACGGATTTGATCACAAGCAACTATTGCTATCAGAAATGTTATTGTGGGCCAATGTATGGTGTGTCATGTTGTGTGGTTGTACCCTGTGTGTGTTGGCTTATATTGATATAACTGGTTGAGACTGATACCAGATATGGACTTAGAATCGGGTATTTTGGGAAACGGATGGAAGGCGAGAATTCTAGCTTGAAAGCTTAATGATATTGCTAGAAAGGTTAAATTTTAGTTGAGATGGCATTGTCGTGCTTATGTGATTTGGGGTGATGTGGGATAACCCTTAGAGTGTATGTTGGAAGTGCACACTCAGTGACTTGAGGACTTCGAGACGAAACTTAGCACGTTGGACGACGAACGTTGATTTTAAGAGGGGGAGGATGTAATAACCCGGCCGGTCGTTTTGAGAAATTAAGCTCTATTAAGCGGCATAAGGTCTGGAATAGCTTTGGAATACGAGTATCAACTTGCGTGCATGGTGGAATTCGGCTTTAACCGTCGGAATACAACCTTCATAATCCGAAGAGAATTTGTATCATGCTTAAATTTTTGCAAAATAC
This sequence comes from Nicotiana glauca, assembly GCA_026770625.1. Lineage (NCBI taxonomy): Eukaryota > Viridiplantae > Streptophyta > Magnoliopsida > Solanales > Solanaceae > Nicotiana > Nicotiana glauca. The sequence continues at coordinate 25,914 of MDKF010793842.1, forward strand.
ATGTTTATAGCATCATTTATCTGCAGGTAACCAGTAAGTAATCGCTATACTAGGAGGAGCAGTCTCGCTCCAGTTCCCTTCAACCATCCCGATCCTTAACCGCTTACCACAGCCGCTTCCACATCTCGTGTCAGTTCTTGCAATAATTTCATCGGCTTACTATGCAGGTGAATCTAGAACTACACATGACCTGATTCCTATAAAAGCAGGGCTATATAGTCAACTTGAAAACTGAAGTTCGGCTTCTGTCTTTCAAAATATCCTATCTGGTGAAAATTTGTCATCATTGCTTTACCCGAAAGCTCTTTCATCATTCCAGTAACGACCCGACCGGTCGTTTTGAGAAATTAAGCTTCGTTCAACGGCATAAGGTCTAGAATAGCTTCAGAATACGAGTATCAACTTGCGTGCATGGTGGAAGTCGGCTCTTGAGATGGTTTACAGTCAAATTTAGAGAAGAAACCTTGTTTCGGAAGTTAGAACGGTAAAAAATTGACTGAAATTGGAGTTTTGGGTAAACCACCCCGGAATGGGCTGTGGATGATCTCGATAGATTCGTATGGTGATTTTGGACTTAGGCGCATGTTCGGATTCATATTTGGAGGTCCGTAGAGTAAATTGAGGCATTTCGGCGAAAATTGAAGTTGGAAAATGAAGAAGTCTGACCCATAGTTGACTTTTGGGATATCGGGGTCGGAATGCGATTCCGAGTGTTGGAAAAGCTCCATTATGTCGTTTTGGACTTCTCTACATAATTTGGCATCATTCCGAGTTGAATTTATAGGTTTCGGTATGAGATTCATTATTTGAAGACTTTGAAGTTCATAAGCTTGATTTTGGTTTGATTCGTTGTTTCGATATTGTGTTATGTGATTTGGGAATTCGAGTGAGTCCGTGTTAGGTTATATGACTTGTGTGTGTGATTGGTTGAGGTCTCGTGGGCCTTAGGTGTGTTTTGGATGCTCAACGTGTAAATTTTGAAGTTAGAAGGAAATTTGCAGCACGCCTTCTGGTGTTTCGCTTCTGCGGCTTGGGAACCGCAGAAGCGGCTTGGCAGCCATAGAAACAGAAAATTGTTGTTGGCTTGGAACCGTAGAAGCTGTGTAAGTTCAGCAGAAGTGAACTCGCTTGACTGCAGAAGCGGTTGGTCATCTAATTAAAAGAACCGCAGAGGCGGTTAGTTTTCCGCAGAAGCGGTCCCTGGACCGCAAAAGCGGAAATCACTGGTATGAAATAGAATAATCTGAGGGTAAATTCAGAAGTTAGAAAAACCATTTGGGAGCATCGGGAGAAAGCGATTTTGGGTGGAATTTGAAGAGAAGATCATTGGGTAATGTTTTCTTGACACTATCTAGTTGTGTTCCATTAATATATAGTTAAACCCACCATTAGAATTAGAATTCAAGGTAAAAAATTGGTGAAAATTTGATGAAACTTCTTAGACTTAATTATTGTGTTTTGAGTGGGCATTTGACCTCCGATTTGGGAGATTTTTATATGGTCAGACTCATGAGAGTACGAGGGTTCTAAAGATGTGAAATTATCCAATTTCGAGATGTTGGCCTGAGGGGCATTTTGGCCATTTTACCTAATTTTGCGCTTTAGCTTTGAATTAAATTGTAGAATCAGTTGCTTGAGATGATATTTACAATGTGTGATTTAATTGAATAGATTTGGGTCATTTGGAGTCGAGTACTCGTGGCAAGAACGCGATTGCTAGTTAATTTTAGCCGGTTCGAGGTAAGTATCATGCCTAACCTTGTGTGATGAACTTCCCCTTAGGATTTGAGTCTTCTATGTTGATTGTATTCCTTGCATGCGAGGTGGCGAGTATGTCCTCGGATTTATTTTTGTGGTAAATTAATCCTTTTAGGCTCGTAGACCCTTATCATCACTGAGTATGGAGTTGTTCTCGATATAATTGAGTTCCCTGCTATTAGTTTCACCTCTACATGTCTTAATTGGAAAGAAGTTAGATATCCTAGGTTTAGATGATATTTCCTTAATTGTAATTATTTGATTCATGTTAACTTCCTTATTGTCTGGGCACTTCTTGGTTGTAATTTCCTCTATGATATCGTGCAAAGATGTTACATGTCCAATTGTTGTGGTCACTGGTGTTGCTATCACACACATATTATGTCTTGTTATTTGTTGAGGTTATTGTGCTTCTTGGTTTTCCGTGACCCTTCTTATGGGTTGTTGTTTCCCTTGCCGGGACGTTATTATTTCTATTGTTGGTTCTTTTGCGAGGACGTTATTATTTCTATTGTTGATTCACTTACCGGGACGTTATCGTTTCTACTGTGGATTCCGTTGTCGGGATGTTATTGTTTCTACTTTGGATTCCCTTGCCGGGACGTTATTGTCTCCTATTGTTGACTCCCTTAACGGAATGTTGTTATTCTATTATTTCGGTGCGAAAGAGTGATAAGGCACGAAGGGTCATGCCGTGCACATGTACTTTTATGTTGATTGGGTTGTAATGCAGGATACCAAGAAATCCCTAGCACATATATTAAGGATACCAAGAGATCCTCTTCTATTATTTGGGTGAGAAAGAGTGATAAGGCACAAAGGGTCATGCCGTGCACATGTACTTTTATGTTGATTGGGCTGTAATGCGGGATACCAAGAGATCCCCAACACTTATATTGAGGATACCAAGAGATCCCCAGCACTTATATTGAGGATGCTGAGAGATCCTGGGGATATCAAGAGATCCCCAGCACTTATATTGAAGATACCAAGAGATCCTCGGGATACCAAGAGATCCCCAGTACATATATTGAGGATATCAAGAGATCCTCGGGATAACAAGAGATCCCTAGCGCACATATTTATGTTTGGGGCTACAGGACGATATCCTGGGAGGTCCTCTATTAAACTCATTTTTTTCTGAGCTAATATTTTTGTTGATTTTGTCCGTGTAAAAACATTTCAAGCACTTGCCGTTTCAAGCACTTGCCGATCCATCTTTTATACGTACTAGCTGGTGGAGTTGTTGTTAAACCTACTTGCACAAGCATACACGTAGTTAGACTCTCCCCATTAGAGGTAAATATTTTTCGATTTTGCTAAGGGTGGAGATATGCCCTCGTTATCCATTATATATGTGAGACTGGCCCTAGATATCCAGTTAGTTGTCAGCATGATCATGAGATTGATGGGGCACAGGATGCCAGTTGTTATATTTCAGAAGATGGGCTTTCGTGAGTTATGTGAACATCATTGGAGGATATGAGTTGTTGACTAGCGGCCCTTGCTGTGTCTTGTTCTTAGGATTTGGATTGTGGTTTTGCCATCATTTTGTATCATCCTTTATTATATTCTCCTTGTTACTGTCGCATTTCCCTTTATTGTTGTCTGTAGCAATTTTGACTGTCCATACAGACTTTACATATTTATATATCGTTTCCTTATCTATCATGATTATACTGTTATTTCACCGGTAGTGCCTTGACTGTTCTTTGTCACTACCCCACCGAGGTTAGTCTTGGAATGTACTGGGCACCGCTGTGGTGTGTTCATGCTACTCTTCTGCACACTTTTTTTTGTCCAGGTATAGGTACTCCCATTCAGTTCTGTCAGCCTTTGAAGGAGTGTATCGGTAGATACTTCGAGGTATATCTGCTACGTCCGCAAACCGATGAGTCCGTCTCTACCTTTCTTTAATTGGTATAGTTCTTTCAGTATTTCTCCTTTGTATAGACCTTCTTGAGTCAGAACCTCATATGTAACCCTTATCTTGTGATTTGTGAGATTTTGGGTTTTAGGAATATTTGTTATCTTTGAGACTTGTTGCGGTATGTGCCAGGTGGCACCTTAAATACTAATTTATTTCACTAGTTCGGTTTAACTATTTTCTTCCGCAAATTGGCATATCTTCCGCATTGTTAGGCTTATCTAGTCATAGGGACTAGGTGCCATCGAGACATGTTCATGGAGGGTGAACTGGGGTCGTGACAAGCTGGTACCAGAACCCTAGGTTCATAGGAGTCACAGATCACAAGTCGGTTTATTAGAGTCTCGTGGATCGGTACGGAGATGACTTTTCTTATCTGTGAGAGGCTATGTAACCGTTAGGAAAATTCCCACTTCATTTGATTTCCCTGTCATGCGAGAATTTGGCATTTACAATCCTAAACCTCTGCCTTCCACTCTCTCACCGATGTTGAGGACACGTACTGCCCGAGGTGATCAGGCACCCGCGCCCCCTGCTGTAGCCGTCGGGGTTGGGGTAGAGTTCGAGGATGCGTACATAGTATAGCGAGAGCACCTGCGCGACCGGCCGCCAAGGTACCACCTGCAGATCCAGCCGGAGTCCAGGCATCTGACACGCCTAAAGCTACTGCTACTCCAGCCCTTCAGGAGACTTTGGCGCTGTTCATGAGTATGTACACCACTTTGGCTCAGGCCGGATTGCTTCCCCTTGCTACAGCCACACCCCAGGCCGGGGGAGGAGCACAGACGCCCATCGCCCGTACTCCTTAGTAGCGAGCACATGTTGAGCAGGTTAATAAGATTATTCCTGTGCCGCTTGCGGCACCAGTTCAGCCCGAGGGGATGGCAGCAGCTTCCGAGCAGGAGCAGATAAAACTTGAGAGGTTCAAAAAGTATGATCCTCTGGTATTCAGTGGGTTATCATCAGACGATGTCGTGGGGTTTCTTGATGAGTGTTACCGTATTCTCCGTACAATGCGCATCGCTAGATCGAGCGGGGTTTCTTTCACTACTTTCCATCTTTGAGGGGCCGCCTATTACTGATGGCGTACCTATGAGTTATACAGCCGAGACGGGGTAGCTTCATTGACTTGGACCTAGTTTTTAGATATGTTTTTGCGAGAGTTTGTTCCTCAGAGACTCAGGGATGCATGTCGCGCGAAGTTTGAGCATTTGTGCCAATGTGCTATGACCGTCTCGGAGTATGTTGTCTGATACACCAGTTTGGCTAGACACGCCTCAGCCTTGGTTTCTACTGATCGCGAAAAGGTTCGCCGATTTATTGAGGGGCTTATTCCTAGCATCAGGTCCAGTATGGCTCGTGAGTTGGAGATGGATATTCCGTATCAGCATGTGGTGAGCATTTCTAGGAGGATATAGGGTATGCACGCTAGAGAGAGAGAGGGTAGGAATGGTAATGAGAGATAGAGCAGACGAGATCAGGAGAGAGAGTTTGAGGAGGGAAGGAGGCCTCGTAGATCATTCAGATATACTGGTCCTTATTTTGGAGGTAGGGTGCGTCATGGTAGTGGTTTTGCGGGTCAGCCAGTTCAGTTTGCGCTTCATACTATGCATGGTGATTCAGGTGTTCAGGGGTCTCAGAGTACCCATACCGCATAATTCCCAACGCCTCGCCAGTAGAGAGGGTGCATTGTGTGTGGAGATACTAGACACATGGTGAGATATTGTCCCAAACTTCGGATTGATGTGTCATAGCGAGGTATTCAGGCAAGTAGAGGGTGCCTAAGAGGGGGAGGCCCGTCTCGTTGATGTGTTTCATATAGTAGGTTTGAGGCCGGTGCGCCATCTAATGTCATTCAGGTACGAGTTCAGTTTGTTATAGTGGGTCATCACAGCTCTGCTTATCGGGGCGGATTTCCTTGTTTGTTGCTCCATTTATGGGAGCGCTTCATGATTTGCACTCCATCTATGTGATTATCTCATTAGGAGGTTTTATGAGTGATGCCTGTGTCTACCGTCTGATTCTAGCCGTTGTCGAGAGTTACGAGGCCAGTAGTATTTTTCCTGTTGTCTGTTTTGGTAGGCTTGATGTGACTTCTGAGCATTCTTGGTTACGAGCTATGATTTCTATGCTCCACCGGTATGGGAGCTGGTATGTGTTGCAAATTGTAAACGGTATTGATCTAGTGAGAGCTTCTAGATGGGTTGATATGTGCCCTACTTGTGGTTCAGTATTGAGGGCAGGGCCCTTGGGATTTTGGTGGTTTGATATGTTGAGACCGGGCTGTGTAATGCGGTGAGAGTTATATTAATATAATTGTGAGTCCTTTATATGCTTTCATTCTTTCTTGCTAAATCTCCTGGTAGATTTGCATTGTAGATTAATTTGTGCTAGTTTGATTGTTTGTTAGCTCCCTTATGTGTTTTTCCTTCCCATATTCATTCATTTTCGTTTTATGCTTCTTGAGTTTTAGTTTGTAGGGTGTACCCGTTAGTGTTGGCTGAGATTTGGTTATTTGGGTGTTTTGTTATGTGGCTTTCATGGTTATTATATCATCGCCAGTATTGTGGAGGTTTAAAAAGAGTTCCTGCGAAAATGATGCTTCTAGCCAGTACGGATTGGATCTCAGGCAACTATGGCTATCAGAAATGTTATTGTGGGCCAGTGTGTGGTGTGTCATATTGTGTGGTTGTACCCTGCGTGTGTGGCTTGTATTGAAATAACTGGTTGAGACTGATACCAGATATGGACTTAGAATCGGGTCTTTTGGGAAATGGATGGAAGGCGAGAATTCTAGCTTGAAAGCTTACTGATATTGCTAGAAAGGTTAAATTTCAGTTGAGATGGCATCATCGTGCTTATGTGATTTGGGGTGACGTGGGATCACCCGCGAGTGTATGCTGGAAGTGCACACTCAGTTACTTGAGGACTTCATGGCGAAACTTAGCACGTTGGACGACGAATGTTGATTTTAAGAGGGGGAGGATGTAACGACCCGACCGGTCATTTTGAGAAATTAAGCTCCATTCAGCGGCATAAGGTCTGGAATAGCTTCGGAATACAAGTATCAACTTGCGTGCATGGTGGAATTCGGCTTTCAGATGGTTTAAAGTCAATTAGAGAAGAAACCATGTTTCAGAAGTTAGAACGGTGAAAAGTTGACCGGAATTGGCCATGAATGATCTCGATAGCTTCGTATGGTGATTTTGGACTTAGGCACATGTTCGGATTCAGATTTGGAGGTTCGTAGAGTAAATTGAGGCATTTCGGCGAAAGTTGAATTTAGAAAATGAAGAAGTTTGACCCACAGTTGACTTTTAGGATATTAGGGTCGGAATGTGATTCCGAGAATTGGAATGGCTCCGTTATATCATTTTGGACTTGTCTGCAAAATTTGGCGTCATTTCGAGTTGAATTTATAGGTTTCAGCATGAGATTCGTTATTTGAAGACTTGGAAGTTCATAAGCTTGATTTTGGTTTGATTCATCGTTTCGATGTCGTGTTATGTGATTTGGGACTTCGAGCGAGTCCGTGTTAGGTTATATGACTTCAGTGTGTGATTGGTTGAGGTCCCGGGTGCCTCTGGTGTGTTTTGGATACTCAACGAGTAAATTTTAAAGTTAGAAGGAAATTTGTAGTAGGCCTTCGGTGTTTTCCCTTATACGGCTTGGGAACCACAGAAGCAGCGCCGCGGAAGCAACTTGGCAGCCACAGAAGCAGAAAGTGGACGTTGGCTTGGAACCGCAGAAACGGTGTATGTTCCGCAGAAGCGAACTCGCTTCTTCGATGGGTGGACCACAGAAGCGGTTGGTTGGCTAATTAAGAGTACCGCAGAAGCGGTTGGATTTCCGCAAAAGTAGGACCGCAGAAGTGGTCGTTGGACCGCAAAAGCAGAAATCACTCGTATGAAATAGAATAATTCGAGGGTTAATTCAAAAGTTAGAAAAACCAATTGTGAGCATCAGGAGAAGGTGATTTTGGGTAGAATTTGAAGAGAAGATCATTGTGTAATGTTTTCTTGCCCCTATCTAGTTGTATTCCATTAATATATAGTTAAATCCACCATTAGATTTCGAATTCAAGGTCAAAAATTGGGGAAAATTGGATGAAACTTCTTAGACTTAATTATTGTGTTTTGAGTGGGCATTTCACCTCCGATTTGGGAGATTTTTATATTGTTAGACTCGTGAGAGTATGAGGGTTCTAAAAATATAAAATTTATCCAATTCCGAGACGTTGGCCTGAGGGGCATTTTTGTCATTTTACCTAATTTCGTGCGTTAGCTTTGAATTAAATTGTAGAATCAGTTGCTTGAGATGTTATTTACAATGTGTGATTTAATTGAATGGATTTGGGTCATTTGGAGTCGAGTACTCGTGGCAAGAACGCGGTTGCTAGTTGATTTTAGCTGGTTCAAGGTAAGTATCTTGCCTAACCTTGTGTGGGGGACTTCCCCTTAGGATTTGAGTCTTATATGTTTATTGTATTCCATGCACGCGAGGTGACGAGTGTGTGCTCGGATTTATTTGTGGTAAATTGATCTTTTTAGGCTCTTAGACCCTTATCATCACTGAGTATGGAGTTGTTCTCGATATAATTGAGTTCCCTGCTATTAGTTGCACCTCTACATGTCTTACTTGGAAAGAAGTTAGATATCCTAGGTTTAGTTGATATTTCCTTAATTGTAATTATTTGATTCGTGTAAACTTCCTTATTGTCTGGACACTCCTTAGTTGTAATTTCCTCTGTGATGTTGTGCAAGTATGTTACATGTTCAATTGTCGTGGTCACCGGTGTAGCTATCACACATTTATTATGACCCGACTCCTCCCCTATCCCTTTATTATTTCCGTACTTTAGAACATATTTATTTTTTTGAGCATTCTTGACTCGATATTATTTAGAGGCTCTAGATTCATGACCCCAGGTCTTTGGGAGTTACTGTTTATTTTAGGGTTTCGTATTGTTTTAATTTGAGTATTTAAGCTATGAGTATTGATATTTGATTTAAGTATTTAATTAATTGGTTTTGAGTTTCATGCTCGGTTGAGAGAGAGTGAATGATTGGGATTGCCTAGCATTAGTGTTGGGCGCCATCACGACCGGGTTTGGGGCCGTGACAGCGGGTACCCATTGTGATGTGAGATATAGCCTGAGGGGCTGATATTGTTCTGAGATATTACCCGAGGGGATGATTTGTTAACATTGTGCCCGATGGGAAAACCTTTATGTGTTTATCTTTCTTATTTACGTGTGCTTTAAAGAAGTCTAAACTGAGCCAAGGTGCTTTAAGAGATTTCACAGCTTCATTTCTTTCTTATTTGTTTTATACTACTCTATACAACAAGTGGATGTACTTTTCGTAATTTCTTATCACTCAGTTTTTATTTATGGTTATTACTCACTAAGTTGGAGTACTCACTTTACTCCTTGTACCTTGTGTGCAGATTCAAGTATTTCTGCACCCGATAGCGAGTATTGGTTGAGCAGAGACAGAGTCATTGGAGTTTAGCAAGGTAGCTGCCCGACATCCGCAACACTACTTCTTCTCCCTCTTTATGTCATTAAACTGTACCTAGTATATTATTGTATTTTAGACCTTAGTAGATGTTCGTGACTTGTGACACCCTGATGTTGGGCTGTGCTGGTTCTTATTTCCGTAAATTATACTGCTAAATGCTCATTTTGGGATTTTATTTCTCATTAAAGACTTAATAGTTATTATTTTAGTTGTTTAAAGTGATTTGGAGGTCTGTCGGCTGGCCTTGTCTTCACGAGAGGTGCCATCATGACCGGGTTGAGATTTAGGATCGTGACACTATGCGCCCGGACTGCGCATGCAAATCGATATGAGGTAAAAAGGAGGGTTTTATGTCTCGGAACACTAAATTAGTTTCTAAAACAAGTGATGACTTTTTAGGTTATCACAATAATATAGATCACTGCTTATAAAAAAGATAGGACTTAGGAATATGTTTCACTAAATATATATAACAACGGTATGTTATGGTTAATAAAGCAGGTGAGGCCTTATCTTTTTAAAAGGTAAAAATCTATTTTGTGTTTATCTCGAGGTCATGTCCTTTAATTGTCCATGTTTTGGGAAACTAGTATTTACTTTTTTTAAGGATTAAGTTATGGATTAATAATATTAATCTTCGTAGCACCAAATATATAACTTGAGCTCATAATAATTCTTTAATCCTAGTAAGATACAACTATACAAGGTATTTTTTAAGAAAATAATACAAAATATGAGATGTGTCATGGAATTATCCGAAAATATTCAACAATAAAAACAATAAAATTATGTAATATAAAAATTGCTAATTAAAAAATTATAATAAAAATAAACATAATCTAAAAGTACTAAGTCATGCTAAAATAAGTAGACTAATAAGGAAGTATTAATTAATTACCTGACTAAACTCCAAAAAACAAAATGGGTTATACATTTTTATTTAAATAATTATAAAATAAAAAATAGATATTCAATATATTGTCGCTCCTAGTATTGAATTGAATGTCTTTTGTTAGCATTTGAATTGATTTTGGTTTGGGCTTTTATTACCATTGTTTAAGTTACTTATATTAACGTCTATAAAATATAGTGGAACATTCAAAAATTCTAAGTCCAACATTGAAATAATAATATCTTAAATGATAAGATTATGAAAAAGTTTAATTGTGACGACCAGGCTCGTCGTCACGTGAGTTACCGCCCCGTTTTCCCCGTTAAATGCTTATTCATGTCTCAATATATGTACTTAATGATATTGAGCCAATTCAGATTGAGATTGGTAGGAAATGAGACAATTAGTCTCTTTAATGAAAGATTAATTTGGAAAAGTCAACCGAACGTTGACTTGTAAGTTAGAGGGTTCGGAATCGAATTTTGATGATTCGGTTAGCTCCGAATGGTGAAATATGACTTAGGAGTAAAATCGGAATTGAATTTGGAGGTCCGGTGTAGAAATAGACTTGAATTGGCGAAGGTTGAATTTTGGCGAATTCCGGTTGGTAGGCGAGATTTTGATCCGGGAGTTGGAATGGAATTTCTACAGTTGCAGTAGCTTCGTTAGGTAATTTTGGATATGTCCGCAAATTTTCAGATCATTCGGACATCGTTTGGTCGGGTTTTTGATCGAATGTGAATTTTGAAAGTTATAGTTAAACTTAAACTTGAAATTATTGAAAACGGACGATTTTGATGTTAATGATAGTGTTTTTATGATTCGAGCAAGTTGGAATGAGGTAATAGATCATGTCTGTATATTTGGTTGAGGTCTCGGGGGTCTCGGGTGTGTTTCGGATGCCCAACGGGTCATTTTTGGAAGATTTTTGCCGTTTTGAGCATAAATGTAATGATCCAAAGGTCTATTTTTACTTCTAGAGATTCAAATTTGATTTCGAGACTTCGAGAATTTAAATCATCAATTATAGGACTGATCTGGAAATTTTGGTTTAATTTCATCAAGCCGCGATTGGGTTTTTGACGCGAAATGCGAGTTAATTGTTTATTGAGCGAAATTGGTATTGAAATGAGCAAATGAGCTCCAAATTCAGTTTTGTTTGAACTACTAAATCCGTATCAAAATTACGGAGCCATAGGAAAAAGAATCATCTAATTCCGAGTTCGTATGATGGAGTTAGAGCCATTTTAGTGAAAAAATGGTTGTGCTGCAATTTAGAGAAAAAGCTGCTGCAATGAACGGTATATGTGAATAGTGACTGTGAACAGTGCCCGACGCAGGTGAACAGTACCCGCGTGAATAGTGATTCCGAAAAATGGCAGTATATCCGCGAGCAAACCCATTTCTTCACCATTTTTGAGCGATTTGG
>MU768680.1:6841-22132 GCA_026770625.1 Nicotiana glauca
ATGCTTATTGAGTGTGTATATTTCTTCAGCACTCTATGATGTCTAACCTTCTAGACCATATGAAAGAAGAAGAAACTGATTGTCTAAAGAATTCTATCTTCTCCCTCCAAAAACCAACCCTTTTCTAGTTGGAAAATCTCCTATTTATAAGCCAAGAACAGACCTTAGAGGTCTGTCTTGAAACTTTCAGACCTCACTGCCCATACCCCTTAGATTCCCATGCTTTAATACTTTCTTGATGCAAACTATTTGGTTCCCCACCCTTGTCCCCTATTTTTTTATTCAAGAGTTATGGGTGCATTATGGGTGCATTATAGTATTCAATTAACTCCCCTGCTGTCATGGGAAACACCCATTGTATTTAAACTTAAGGTTATTTTAATAGCCAACTGGACAGCCTTCTTGAACTAATTAAATAGACCCTATTAAGTCCCAAACTGCCCTTAAACTCCTGGGAAATACTGCCCCTACCTAAGCTTCTTAATCCAGTATAAAAACCCCTTAAAATTTCCATTAACACTGATTGCTAATCAACCAATTTATACAGCTATAACCAACCCTATAATTCAAATGATGATTCAAGGTAGAAGGGTCTAACATCAGAGTAACAGTCTAAAAGGGAATGAGTTGATCATATTGGGAGCCAATCCTGATCAACTCAAACCCATTGAAGCTGTCAAACTGAGCATCTTCCGGCTCAGTATGAACTAATACAGAGGCAGGGCACAGGCTGGTGATTATAGACAGGAGTGAACCAAAAAAAATGCCTATTATCATGCCTCCTTAGTTTTCAACCAATTTTAATTGACGACATTTACTTAGTCGACTATATATACACACTGGGTAACAAACACAATCACACAGAGTCATAGGGTGGTTCAATGCCTTGGACCAAACAAGTGATTTATGAAACTATCTGTTTCGACGGCATTTAATGAGTCGATTATATAGTTCATGTCCTACTTGATAATGACCAGAAGGAAAATTGACCAAATAAAAGGTCTTGGTAGAAGATGGACACAACAGTCGAAATGCTAAAAGTGAAAAAATTAACTAAAACTAAGAACTAAAATGAACAAATAACGGATAACACCAGAAAGAACCAAAGAAATGGAAAATTACCTCAAAAACTCAGAAAGACTCGAACTTGACTGGAACTCAAAAATTTTGAAGCCCAACGGACCTTAACTAGGGTGTTCTCAACTGAAAACACCAAAACTAAGGTCCATCGGACCTCAAACATCCATTGAATCTACTTGAGTTCCCACTTATATTTCAAGGGTTCATGAAGTCGATTTGGGGTTCGTGATTTTCTTGTCAGATTCGAACCAAACCAAGCTTGGTTTGGTTATGAGGGAGGCCAGGGGAACACCTGGTGTGAATTTGGGCTTGTTTGGGGTAGATTAGTTTTCTGCTCGAATCTTCAAATTGATATTCGAGAAGATGCATGTCGATTCGAGGTTAACGGTTCATGGATTTGGGTTCAGGGTGGTTAATTGGTCTTAGGGTGTTAAGATGGTGGTCGTTGGTATTGTTGCCGCCGGGTTTACGGCGAGGGGGAAGGGTGGCGGCTAGGGTTTTTGGTGGTCTGGTTTCGTCTCTGAGAGAGACGAAGAGATGAGAGACGGAATGAGAGGGGGTCTGGTTCGTGGGGCGTGGGGTATGAGGGTAGCGTTATATAGGGTGTAGGAGATGGGATCCTGGCCGTTGGATCAAGTAAGATTGATGGCCAGGATCTCTCGCCTTAGGACAAACGACGTCGTCTCATTTAAATGAGACTGGGTCGGTCTCAGAGGTGAACGGGTCGAAATAAAACGGGTCGCGAGGGGAGCCTGGGACCGTTGGATTAAAGGAGATGAACGGCTCAGATTGAGCACCCTTGAACGGCGTCGTTTGGCTTAATGAATGATTTGAACTGAACCGTTAGATTTGTTTTGATCAACGGTCCTGATGGAGGGCCTGGAAACGACGTCGTTTCGACGTCTCTGAGACCAGCCTCTATGGATTGGGCCAGACGTTGGTTTGGGGCCTGGTTTCTTTGCATTTTTAGCCAATTTTCCCACTTTTCTTACCTAGCCAACACTAATTTAAACACACCTTATCAAATTAAAAGAGATAAAAATACACACCTATTAATTAATACACTAATAAACAATGCAAATCACACATTTTAAATCGACTCAATGACAAGGGACAACAATGCATATGTATTTTTTTTTGTAATTTTATTTTCTAATCACTTTATGGTTAATTAATTTAGAAAAAACATGCAACACGCATTTTTTGTATTTTTTAATTAATTCAAACAATAAACACACATATAGGATGCTAAAGAAGGATAACACATGATCCACAAAAATCAAATGCGATACAAAACTATTTTATTTTATATTTTTTGGGAGTAATTGTCGTGAGAGCAAAAATCACGTGCTCACACCTGGGGTTGAGTCTTAGTCGGTGTATTGTTATTTCAAGTGGGATCCCTATCATGTCTAAATGGCACCAATAAAAAAAATCCATATTATCGATAAGATATTGAATGAGTTTTTTCCTAAGTTTGGGGGTTAACCCCATTCCCAGGTATACCTTCCTCTCGGGTATGTACGCGATCAATATGAACTCTCCCGGTTCCTCGACCGTTGACTTGGTTGCATCCGACTCTTTGGGAACAAAACACTCGAGGAGTAAGGAAATCTTCTTATTCTTCTTCGACTACGTGTTCCTCTGATTCAGTTGAGTCTACAAACATTTATTTTTATTTGGCCGTATGCTTATCTTTGGTGATTGATTTTTCCGAGGTCGAAGGCACTGGTATCAGTGTCACCTCATCGATTGCAAACATTTCCTTTGCAGCGTGTTGTTCTCCGTAAATCATTTTCATACCATCCACTATTGGGAATTTCATCATCTGATAAAGGGTTGAAGGTCTTGCCATCATGTTGTGGATCCATGACCTCCCGATTAGTGCATTATATCTCATATCAACTACGATAACTTGGAATTTGTATCTTGGATGGTCCTGGCCACATTTACTAGTAGGATTATCTCCCCTTCATTGTTTCTCTTGCCATGTTGAAGCCATTTAGGACTCGAGATACAAGTATAATATGGTCCTGTAGGCCGAGCTGCTCTATGACCCTCGATCTCATTACGTTCGCTGAGCTACTTGGATCCACTAGAACACGTTTAACTTGAATTTTATTTAACAAAATAAAAATTACCTGGGCGTCATTGTGCGGCTGAGATATGCCTTCTGCTTCCTCGTCATTGAATAATAGGACGCCTTCAAGAACATAGCTCCGAGTCCATTTTTCTTTGGTGATCGACACCTCGGTGCATTTTAATATAATCCCTTGCATTTGAATTACATGTTGCAGTTCTTCCCACTAATTTTTTATGTTTGCATCTTTTTCCCTGAAGTGGTTCGTAGTTCGATCACTAAGAAACTCTCAAAGATGAGCCTTGTTGAACAATAGAGCTACTTCCTCCCTCAACTGCCTGCAGTCTTCGGCCCTATGGCCATGTGTGCCATGATATTTACACATCAAGTTTGGATTCCTTTGAGAAGGATCAGTTTGTATAGGCATGCATCAACTGGTGTCTTTGATTCTTCCAATAGCTCACACGATCCTCGATGCATCCATACTGACATTTTACTTCGAGAACCGAGGTGCTTCCACGGGGCCGGTATGTTTATCAAAACAATGCTTACTCATAAGTCCCCGAGGATTCTGTCCTTGATCGTTTCTCTGATCTTTTCGAGGAGGATTGTGCCCTGAACCATTATTTCTTCATTCTGAGACATATGGATGATACCATTCCCTATTTGATATTGGTTGCCTGTCTGTATCCCTCGGGGCCTTAACCGCAAATCTATTTGGATGAACTGAGCTCGAGGAGGCTCCTAGCTTGTCGTCCTCGACCCTGATCTTCGACAGATAATGATTATGTACATCTTCCCAAGTCACAGTATGATACTCGACTAGATTTTTCTTCAACTGTCGTGATGTGATCGAACTTCGCTCGCTCAATCCCTACATAAAAGCTTGTACTTCCCAATAATCCAAGACAAGTGGTAATTCCATTTACTCCATTTAAAATTGGGATACGAACTCCCTTAGCATGTCATCATATCTCTATCTTATCTTAAAAACGTTCGATTTCCTTGTGGCAACCTTTATGGACCCTGCATGTGCTTTCATGAAGGCGTCTTCTAACATAGCAAATGAATCGATAGAGTTCGGTGGCAAGTTGTGATACCAAATCATGGCTCCCTTTGACAAACTTTCCCCAAATTTTTTTCAACAATAATGACTCGATCTCATCATCATTTAAGTCATTTCCTTTGATCCCGCAAGTGTATAAGGAAATATGTTCATTAGGATTAGTTATCCCATTGTATTTGGGTATATCAATCATACAGAGCTTTTTAGGAATTGGCTTCGGAGCCGCAGTCGGAGGGAATGGATTTTTTATGAATTTCTTGGAATCCAAACCTTTCAAGACCACGGGTGCCCCCGGTATTTGATCAATACGGGAGTTACAAGTCTCCACCTTTTTGTCATTATCCTCAATATTTTTCTCCCCGGACTCAATTCTCTTGGTGAGTTCCTCGAGCATCCTCATACTTGTGGGATCAGTCGCTGAGCCATTACCGTTTGATCTTTCTGGCACCGGCTTATTTCGTCGAGTGTTTTCTAGTTCGACTATACTTGGAGTCTTATGTTGACTTTGAAGATGAGCGATGGAGACCTATTGAGGTTGTAGCATCTCGAATATTACTTGGAGGCTGACTCCCCCATGTCCAATACCCTATATTCCTTGGCCATAGAACGGGCTTCCCTACATACACTTCCTCCAGGGTCTGCCTAAATTCGCATTCAAAGCAATGTGTGAACTAACATTGACTGGTTCCACATTTGGCACTTCCCCGGGGTTAATAGATGGAATACCGATCCCTACATTGTTGTTTTCCCCATGAAATCCAAGAAAATCATCGCCGTGTATGGGTTTGATTTGTGAGTTTTCAATGTCTTAACACGAGAACAAAATATCTTGACAAGAACAAGTGCGCAAATAACGTGTGTTATCAGAATCAATACTGAAACAACCACTATTATATTTAGCCCCACAATGCGCATCAAACTGTTTACCTCGAAAATACGAGTAAAAATTAAACTTGTTTATGGTTTTAAAGATATGTAATTTAGTTGAATACTAATTAATAACCAAGAAATCTAACGTATATATGAAAGAAGTAAGTCAAATTAAACCAGTGTGCAAGCCAGTCTCGACGTCGAACTAAGGTGGCCTCGAGGTAGGTCAAGAACAATAAAGTAAGAACAATAAAGTTAAATGACAATTTTGAAGAACAATGAGCAAGAAAGTAAGAGAGTATATTCTTTTACCATTGTCACACCTCCTTTTTTACCACCCGATGGTATATGGGAGTTTTTTAATTAAAGTTACATTAATCGAAATGGCATTATTTAAATTAATTTATCAGGGTCGCCACTTGGAATATTTTATTTGGTGCCCCAAGTCACCGATTATTTTTTTTTAAAAATCCCAAATCGAGGAAATTTTGACTTTATTTTTAAAAGTCTGCGAACCAGAAATGCTAAGTAAGGAAATATGTTAACCCGGGAGAATGTGTTATGCATTTTCGGGTTCTGTGGTTCGAGCACGGTCGCCTAAACTATTAAAATTGGCCTATTATCTTATTAATTACTAGTTTTAAAACCTACTGTGAATTTTAAATTTATAACCGCTTTTATTAATTTAAAACCGCTTTTAGGATTCATGGGATTATTTTTTTGAACAAATTGTTTTGGAACACGACGCTAATCACGCTACATGAAATACACTCGAGATTCACGACATATTTATTTTTATAAAATTCGAAGTTATTATGATCGAGTTACATAAATGCACCCCCAAATTAGGTATCACAACTACGTAACAGGAACTGTACTCGTAGCTATGATAATTTTATTATAAATGCGCCTAAAACAAACTACGAGTGTTTAAGAAGATGTTTTATTATACTAAATTAATACCTAATGTGAGGGCTATAAGTTATGAATTTTGTTTGTGTATGGCACACCTCAATTTTATTTTAATAAGGTTTGCATTTCACTTAAGAAAAACTAAGAATACTGATATTTTAATCCTAATTAGAAGTTCAAATTAAGAATCTTTTAATCGAGGACGAACTTAGAGCGTGAAGGGCTAGGCGTTTTATTTATTTTTGAAAAAGGAGTTTGGGTTTGGGTCGGCAAGGGCTCACCACTTGATTAATTCGGGAGAATTCAGCTTTGAAAGCTGTATTTGGGCTCAGGGGTTTGGCCCAGCAGAAAAGAACTTAGAGACCCTTGCTTCTAAATGAGTTTTAATCAAACTTTCCCACATTGGCCTAATATCAGGCGGGCCCAGTTGTAATTATCTAACATCTGGGCCTATCCACCTCTACCTTTAACTATACTTGCACACTTATAACAAATAAGCTTTCAAATTGTTGTTTAAACAAAAATAGAATTTAAATATTAAACACGATTCTAAATTGAAATTAATCAACTAATTTTTTTTTTTTGCAACATAAAAAAAAGCATACATGATTTATGATAAAAAGAGGCTCCTAAGACTGACTCAAAGTTTGAGCCTATATACCCGGCCCAAACCATTTGAGGTTAGTATTTCACTCGGGCTGCAGATTCAGCCCTATTTAATTGAATGAACAACCTTTCAATTTTACTCAGTGAGCTCAAAGACCAGCTCCTTTACACCACTACTATTTTACAAAATATAACAAACACATAATTAAACTCCTAATGTATCTGTTCTAAATATCAGTACATGAAAGAAAAATCTAATCCATTACTGTCTTCAAATATATTAGGAAGCTTTCAACCTCAATACATTACATTAGGACCTATTGAATACATAAACTAACTTTTTAAAAGCTAATCTATTATAAATTTTGTATAACTGACATCATGAAAAATCCTGCCTCTTTTGGACATGATTTGTCCATTAGAGCTTGGTATCCTCTTGTGTTAAAATGGCATGATCCCCAATTTCCAACTTTTGAACATACTGATTTGGCCAACTAGTGGCCAAATCTGCAGGTAACAACTCATAGCCAAACAGACAAAGAAAGGAAACAAATGGCTCCAGTAAAGAGAAGGCCATCAGATAAAAGAAATAAGCAAAACATAATTAAAACTTCATAATCAGCATTAATAACCAGAATGTTTGTCTATAAGACAAAGCTATTTTTGAAAGATAATACCACAAAGGCACTTATGTATTGACTAAGTTATTCATGCTAAATCATTTCAAACTTTAAAAATACATAATCAAAACCAATCAAATGCATATCAAGGTAAACTACTGCTATCTAGAAAGACATTCATTTCTACACATGCCATTTGCAAATCTAATTTTATATCATTTTAACAAGTCATTAAGACATTACATATAGAAAGAGCTGGGGTTTAATACCTAGAACAGCAACAAAAATCAGCAACCAATAGATGAATAAGGTGGCTAAAAACTTAGAACAAGAGAGTTGTGACATGACTAAAAATCAGGAAGCAGACTTCCACTACTAGCTACAACATCTAAAACCAGTATACCCCAAGAAAAACCACCAAAACCTCCACTTCAAATCATGTTTCTCAGCTTATGAAGTCCAGAAATAAGAAGTTTTTGAATGTTTTGGTTGAAATCAGAAGCCAAAGAAATCAATTCTTTTTTAAAAGCTGTAGCTGAACCTGAGAGAGTATTTTCTAGGGTTTCTAAAATCTGATCCTTATTTTTAGAGGAATGAGATCTATATATAAGCTTCCCAGGATAGGTATTCTTTAGGAATATTCCCTATCCTATTGCTGAAAATAGTATTGTCCTTTTTTCCACAGCCCGGGAACAACTGTCCCTTTTATTCTATTTTTCAGCATCTTTTACAACAGCGAGGGCAGCTGTACACTTTCTAGAAATTTCTCTTCCTAGATATTTTCTGAAAAACTGTCCTAAGTTTCTTTTAATTCAATTATGTCCCTATAAGTTCTAAAGGTTAACAGACTAAGGCAAATGAAACAAAAATCAGAAAAGATCAAAATTTCAAAGTAAAATGCCTAATAGAATCATGCTAGAATTCAAACCTAAAAACATATTAATCAGTAAATAGAAGCGTTTACTAAACAAATCTAACAAGAGCATGAATTTAAATAAACACGAATGGTAAACAAAAATACATATGAACCATAAATAGACTAATTTCATTCCATTGAAGATAAATCTCAAACACTAAAATGCAGAGGTTTAAATTAACCTAATGAACAAAACAGATAGGCAGACCAAAAATCTATGATCAACAGGAAAGAAAGCCTAAAATTGTAAAATTAAAACATTCTGCCAAAATTGTAAGGCCCCGTGAAAACATGTACTCAAAACTCAAAAGCTCGTAATACCAAATTAAGAATATGTGTTAGGAATGTATAAAATTCTTCGCGGCGAGTAAGATCGCCGCGGTTCGGACCCTTTGGACTGATCTATGCATTAAAAATGTAAAGGATAATATTTTCCAGAAAAGTACCATGATGCGGTCGAAAATGCAATCGCATAACAACTATGCGGACCGCATGTCACCGCATAATGAAATAATGTGATGGTCAAATTTGAATTCAACTATGCGGTCAATTATGCGATCGCATAGTCAATATGCGGACCACATAGTCATCGCATAATACCCTTGGAATTTTTGTAAAGGGCAATTTCACGGTGCATTATGTGACCACAGCACGGGTATGCAGACTGCATTTCCGTCGCATACCCGAACAATGTCTTTAGGTTTTGGGGAGTATTTTGCGGTTAATTCTGCGGACCACATGTCAGCTTTGCGATCGCAAGTCTGAGTCGGGGCTCCAGTTTTCTAAATTTTAAACCCGACCACCTATTGTTATATCCTGTATAATAGCTCATTTTGAGCTTATTACCTAACACTTCTAGAGTGAGAGAAAGGGGTCTAAATACTCCCATCAAAATTACTCCATGAATCCTTGTCAAATACTTGAAGATAATCAAGTGAAGGACCTAAAAACTTAATCCCAAAAGGTAAGAATTCATGACTTTAGCTCTTATTTTCACACATAGATATAATGAGTCATTAGTGAGGTTATTCATGGGGATAAGGGGGATTACATCGCATGCATGTGTTCTTGAAGAATATGGGTAATTATAAATGAAGAGGCATGGGGGATGGGCTAGTGTAATAATGCATAAAAGAACCATAAAGACTTAATAAACACTAGATGCACGATAAAATGCTCAAAAGAGCTTAGATTATGATCTTTTCTTGATTATGAGTTAAATCGTGCTATATTTCTTAAATAGATTGAAGTTCAAACACTCCAGAACATTATAGGATTAAGGAAAGCTCAGTTGAGGTATATATGACTAAAACCCCATCTTTTAGAAATTGAGCTCTATTGTTGCTTGTGTAAATGTGGTAAGTCTGAAATTTGGGTTCTTTCATTGATACATTACATGAATTGGTGATGTAACCTTGTATGCGGGAAAGATGTGTCTCAACGTGATTGGTGTTCTATCTTGATAACTTGAAAAGGGACAAAAGATATGAATTATGTATTTAAATTCTTAGACCTTAAATTTGAGTCTGAAGCTGCATATGTTGTGTTATCCATGTGAAGTCGCCTGTATGCTTATAGTCCTAAATGCTATTGTGTGCCCATAGTTTTCTAAATTGCGATTTTATCTGATAAAATTGGAAACAATGTGAGATAATAGAAAGGAATACTGTAACCGAGGTGGGTGAACCCTCATTGATATTAGGTGCCCACATATATAGAGTAAAAAGATATATGGAGTCCGAAGGGTAGGAATTTTCTTCGGGGCTCTACGTATGTCCTAGTGCTAGACATATGATGTGATAGCTGCGGCCCCAAGTGCCTATGAGATGATTTAAGGGAAACAAAGGTTGATATGAGGTGAGTGATGGAAAATGGAAAGGCCTCGGTAAGGCACCTAGCCGATCGGGCCGTGATCGGACGTCATAATACATATACGTGGTGGCAATGTATTGATGATTGAGACTAGAAAGTATGAATAAAGTAATAATAATATCTCCGGGAGACGGCCTAGCCGATTGGGCCATGATCGGACTCCGCTTAAAGAAGCGGGGGCAAAGTAGATAATGATGCAACAGTGTGGGATGCTACAACCTACATTGTCAGAAACCATGTGAAAATCTTGTGAACCTCCTTATATTGTTGACATGGTGCTTGTATGAAACTCTGACTGTTTATATAAATTCCTCTTTATTCTTGTTTGATAGTTCTTTCTAATTAGATGATGTTTAGTTATACGTACTAGTACTATTCCATGGTACTAATGTCCCTTTTACCAGAGGCGCTACATTTTTAAATTAATGTAGGTTGCTCCATAGCGGATAGTGCCGATCGTGTGTAGCTGAGCTTCCTTCTTCTCAAGATCTTGGTGAGCCCCTTCCTCCTTCAAGGGGCTATATTGTACATCTTTTACTGTGAGCTTTCACTTTTGAGGTATAGCCGGGACATTGTTGTCGTCATTATAACACTTATCTTTTGTATCCTTAGAAGCTCCGTAGACACATGTGTGGGTATGTATGGGTCGAAGAGCTATGTTGAAATTCTAACTCTCGCTTCTCAAAATTGTAATAGTATGAAATCTTGGACTTTATCTACCGTTTAAATATTGTGATTTAAAATGAGCTAATAATGTTGAATGTACCATCTTTTCCTATCTAAATAAACGAAAGCATGGTTTCCTTATTCATGTTGAGTTGCGTGGGAAGTGTTTGATAAGGCTTGCTCAGTTGGGTTCACTCGATTAAGCGACGGTCGCACCTCCCGAGGTTGGGGCGTGAAAAAAATCAAAGAATTAACATGCAGAAGAGAACAAGAAATAAAACCAAACGAAAAGAAGGAAAAGAAGCAAAATTTACCAAACTTTATCAAGGCAGAAATGAATTTGAACTACCATTAATTGACTGATATAAAATAACAGTTGACTAATGAAAGTTTTGGATTTACATGACCAACAACTGACCGAAAAATCAGAAAGGGGAAAAAAAATTAGGGTTCAATGAATCAGAAATTTAATATTCGAGGAGTTTGGCTGGGATTTTTGGAAATCAATGGCAAGACAGTGGTGAGGGAAGGCTAGGGATTATATAGTGTGAGTTTGAGGTTGTTTGGGTGATTTGGGATTTTTAGGTTTCGATTTTAGATTTACGATTCGAAACATTTGGTGATGATTTGAGGGAAATGGGTTAAGGATTTGGAAAGAGCAAGGCAGGGAGGTCATAGGGTGTTAATTTGGTGGTGTTTAGAGGTGCTTCGTTGTCGTGAGGTAATTTCTGGTTGGCAGACCATGGCGGAGATGGTGAAGTAATGTAGGGCGACTAGGGTTTCACATCTCTAAGTTTTAGAGAAGAAAGTGAAAGGGGTTTCAGGGTTTAGGGGATAGGTTCCGACCATTTTATATTAAACGCATAACCAGTTCCCAGTCGTTTGATTTGTTATGATCAAAGACTGGGATTATTTGGGGCGAAAACAACGTCATTTGGAGGGTGGGGGATTTGGACTGGGTAAGGCTGATTTGGGCTTGGGTTTGGGGTTAAAAGTTAAAACAACCTAATTTCAAGTTCAAACCTTTTGTCCAATTAATACTTTATTTCCTTTTTCTTTTATTTTTTTCTTAAAATCCTAAGCTAAATTCCTAAATTAATCTAAAATTATAAAATTGAGCTAATTAATTAAATTATAATATTTATAACAATTACTTGATCCTAAAAAAATCACTAATCTAAAATTAAAAGCAAAAATGTAAAGAATGAGCTATTTTTGTGATTTTTATTTTTAATAAAACAATTAATTAATTAATTAGCCCTAAAACTATCAAAACAAAATCTAAATGCAATGCATGATATTTTTTGATATATTTGTTTTTATATTTAATAAAAATTAAACATGCACAAAAATGCAAACAATTAATAAAATCCTACAAAATTCTTATAAAATGGAAAATAATTGGAAAAAATCTATTTTCTTGGATATTATAGGAGTAATTCATATAGGGCAAAAATCACATGCTCACAGCTGCCCATTTTTTCTAGAAAATACGAAGCGTTTTCGGGCAAATATAGCAATTACGAGCGATTTTTTCTCGTTTGAAACTCCATGAGAAACATCTTTTGAAAAACTCTGACCGAACCTTGCTTCGGAGGTTGCCTACATGTCCTTGGCTATTAAGGAATTAGGTCAATGTAGTTTTGGAAGTTTTGGTGGCTGGGACTATCGGGAAACTGTGATCTTACTACTGTCGCTGCTGGTTCTGCTTGATGAGCTCCTTATTACACCGAAATAAAAGATGAAAAGCTAAACGAGCTAAGCCTATGAACTACGAGTTACAAGATTCCTATCCATAAACCTTCTAAAGCTTGATCTAGAGTCTTGGATGGTTCCTTCTACAGACTCTGATCTAAATCTTGATGCTCGTTAGCTACAACCGCTGATTCATCCTTCTTAAGCTTTTCGGATCAAAACTGGACATGCAAAACTTGTGACTTCAATCATATCTTGAGTAGTCCGCATCTTTCCTCCGCTTCTACACTTAGAGTTCAATTTCTTTTCTTGTTCCTCTTTCCTTTTATTAGGATTGTGACTTATTCTTTTGGTCGTCTTAACCTCGTTCCTTATGGTGAAAACCTGTTCAGGCACTAAAATGAACAAACGAACGAAATTTTTTTGCTCCAGTTTTCACTAGAAATATTTCGTGAGTTATTGCAACAAAATCTAAACTATTTCTTTACTGAAAGCGAATAAAATTGGCATTGTGTATCCCTGATAAAAAGTGATTAGGGAGTGGAGATACTATATCTAAAATGAAATCAAATGGGGATAGGAGGACCTAAGTTGGGAATATTACCAGGTTATGCAGGAAAAATGACCGGTTTATGCCGGAAAGGTCAATGGGTTATGTTGGGAAGGTCCACGTGTTATGCAAAAAAAGTCATCGGTTACGCCGAAAAAGGTCCTCGGGTTATGCCGGGAAAGTGACCGGGTTATGCCGGAAAAATTTACTCGGGTTATGCCTCGGAGCGTCATCGGGTTATGCCAGAAAAGGACCACGGGTTATGCCGCAAAAAGGTCCTCAGGTTATGCCGGGGAGGTCCAAGGGTTATGCCGGAAAAGTCATAGGTTTATGCCGGAATAAGAAAAAGGTCCTCGGGTTATGCCGGGGAGGTCCAGGAGTTGTGACGCAAAAAGTCATCAGATTATGCTGAAAAAGAAAATAGTCCTCGGGTTATGCTGGGAGGTCCACGGGTTATGCCGGAAAAGAAAAAGGTCCTCGGTTTATGCCGGGGAGGTTCACGGGTTATGCCGGGGAGGTCCACGGGTTATGCCGGGAAAAGTCATCGGGTTATATCGGAAAAGAAAAAGGTCCTCAGGTTATGCCTGGGAGGTCCATGGGTTATGCCGGAAAAGTTATCAGGTTATGCCGGAAAAAGGTCCTCGGGTTATGCCGGGGAGGTCCACGGATTATGCTGGAAAAGTCATCGGGTTATGCTGGAAAAAGGTCCTAAGGTTATGCGGGAGATCAACTATGAAGTGGAACCCTATACTGGAAAAGACTAACAGGTTATGTTAGGAGTGACTAGGGAATGGGACCCTATGCTGGAAAAACATAGCTAGAGATTGGGGACCCTAGGCTACCATGATTTAAAATTTTTCTTCTTCTTTTCATTTCAAACAATTCGGAGGAGACTTCCCTTTTGAATTGATTATTGCTACAAAGCTGTTTCTATCCCTTGAGTAGTTTCTTTTGGTTGCACCTGCTTCTTGCAAGGTTGCTTTGGATTGCACCTGTTTCATGCTTGCAAATAAAGAACAATTGTTAGTTTGAAACGGTGGTTGGTTTTGTGGCCTTGATTGTCTTGATCACTTGATCTCGACCCAACTCTTTCGATGAAAATATCTATTTCTCGCTGGCTTTCTGGAGACAAATCTCTCTTCTAAACCCAGGGATCTTGACTTTCCAAAATTTCACATGATGGTTAACCCGTGTAGGGATTTGTCATTTTCATCTTGTTTTGCCTTTATGGGCACTTTGACTTTGGATTTCTTTCCATTTCAACAATTTTGACTTTGGAGCATCGACCATCATGGCCAGTCGAGATCGAGTTGATGCACCTACTGAGGCTAGGTGCATTTCTTTGAATTTGGGTTTTGTTAAGAAGAACCCTGTAAAACCAACCTTGCAATATTTTCTTTGTATTAGTTTTGGAGGAGAATTAAATCGAAAGGGATTCAAAGAACAGTAAACAAAGACAGGATAATTAATTTAACGAGAAGTGTACCTTTTGGGGGAAGGAAAAAAAGGACTTATCTGGAGTGCATGGAGGCTTCAATAGACATGACATGCTTATTGGAGTGGATACTCGATCTGCACAACCATCCAATCTCTCATAAACCCATCACAACTCGTATCTCAAAATCGAGAAACCTTGCCAGGACTCTATCAGTGCCGATGGTTGTAAGGAATTATTTCTTTTCGATCAATGGCGCCCTTTGCGGGTTTTCACCAACTAAACTCTCTCATTTCTATTCTCACCGTCGCCTTATAGTGCTCTTTGTGAGTTTTAACTAATAAGACTCTCTAATTTTCAATTTCTCTGCTCACCATCGCCTTACGGTTCCCGTTTGGGTTTTCACTAATAATACTCTCTCATTTTATTTCTCTCATTTGATCGTATCATATCGAACAAACTCCCATTGTGAAGTCCTTTATCGATCGATCCGAATGGCTTTGAACAAGATTTTAGGTAAAAAGAGTTTGGATTGAATTACAACTTTGGAACCTTTCAGGAGAAACGTCGCCGAACCATTATAAATTCTTCCCTGATTTCAACTTTTTGGGGAAATGCAGATTTTTGTTTTCGTGTGATTGAACCTCGTAGAGAGGCTGCCTAAGTATCTTTTCAGAATCAAGTCGAGCGTAGTTTAGGGAAACTTTGTTTTTTGATTTTATTTTGTTTTTTAACAAACATTTTCGGGTTCCAAAGAGGGTAATCAAAGAAAAGTAAACGGCTCAAAGGGTTGGCAAAAGGTTGAAGTGTCTGGGGTAGCGAGAATGAAAGCCTTCTGTCGACGCCCCCCCCCCCGTTTTTCCAAGGCAGAAAGAGGATTTCGACATTATGGATGCAATGAAATTGAAAATTAGAGAGTCTTA
>MU768680.1:22145-32697 GCA_026770625.1 Nicotiana glauca
GGGGAATTGGGTTATGGATTTTGGAGAGTCGCCACCTAATGATTATAGTGCATTAGGACACTTTAAAAGAAGAGAAGAAGATTTTGGAAGAAAACCAGAGTTCGGGTAAGGGCTTGAGATTATCTCGAGGGGAAGGTGTTAGGCACCCCTCAAGATCCACTAGTGTGGTTCCACGCCTTGCTTAGTTGTGACTTTAAGAAGAGTATGAGCAGACGAGCAAAGTTTGCACATAAGAATTACAAGAAAGTTGACAATTTTGAAAGAAGAATGACACAAGTAAAAGAGAGTTTTAGTTTGAAGAAAACATTTAAATTAAGGAAAAGTAAAGAAAGAGGGTCCTAGGTTTAACTATAATATGGATCATTTGGTGAAATACCCAGCAATCATTCTCACACGAGATATTAACGCACCGTCATCATCTCCATATTCTACCTTTCCCACCCCGTTAAGGTATTTAAGCATGATTAGTCTCGTTTACTTATTGCATGCTAGTACCCGTCCCAACCTATCAGTCCCGAGGTATTTGGACTCCTAATCCTAAATGGAAGAACGAGATGGAGGCATATATGGAGTTTTAAAAGGAAAAAATACTAAGGCGTCAATCAAAACAAATAGCAAATAAGTGGGGTACAAATCAAACACTCAAAGGCTCATACAAATCCTGTAAATCACAACAACAATTAGTTTAGCATGACTCCCAAGTACTGATTTGGTCTTTAAAATTTACGATGGACATATTAGTTAACACATAGAGTTGGATAACAAGTCCGCATTAAGCAACCTGGATCCAGTTGTCAGAACTTAAGGTATTTTTTAAACAAGTGATTCAGAAAACGCTAATTTTAGTCAAGAGCATGTACAGAAGAGTTTTGAAATAGAAAAGTTGAAGATTGCAAAAGTTCAGAGATGGCTTGCAAATTAGCCGAATTGTTTAAGTAAAAGTATAGTAAAGTTGTAAATAGGCGTTTTTCGAAAAGCATTGAAGTTAGAATGTAGACAGAAAACTAAGTGGGTTGGTTTCAGAATAGAAAGGTACGTTTGGGATTTTAAGGACACCACAGATCTATAGAAATGTTGAAAGAGACGGACTTGGACAGGTTACCAAAGCAAACAGGTTTGGACAAAGCGTTCTAACTGACAAATTATCACTCATATTAGGCGAGTTTGAACTCCTATAGGCATGATATCTATATCTTGATTTTTTAAGACTCGTTACTGTCATTTAACTGACAAGGGGATGAATATTTGATTGCCCTACAGTTTGCCTAGAGTTTTATGTGTCTCCTATAGGCATGATCTCTATCGTGCTTACAATGCAAAGTCCTATAGACATGATTTCTAAATGGTATACAATATTAAAGTCCTATAGGCGTGGTTTCTGAAGGGTATGCAAATGTTAAAGTCCTATAGTCATGGTTTTTGAATAATTTGCAATATTAAAGTCCTATAGGCATGATTTCTACCCATTGATTTATGCAAGTAATATAAACCCCTCCCACACCTTTTTATTAATATTCCCAAAATTCTTTTACAAGATCGTTACAGAACCAAAAGAAAGTAAATAAAATACATTACAACCTACAGCTAGATCGGAGCATCCTAATTCAATCTTAATACCCAATAACATGTGTTTCACGAGATCCGGATTCCAGATTCCAAGGCCTTCTCTTGGAGTGTTTCAAAGTTCCAAGGGCTTTCAGGAAACCTAGGCAATGCTTACACCCTAAAGATTTAATGTGGTAACAGAGCAGTGCAATGTGTGGAATTACCAGCCCTTGGCGTCCAAGTTCAGAGGGAACTCTAAGGTCCCTAAGCATGGCTCACCATAGCAGGGCAGAACTTAAAGAACTAAGAATGAGTGTAGAGTGAGGGGATTAGAGGAAACCAAAGCAAAGGATGGTCATACCTAGCCATGGGTAAGACTGGCACACCCCTAACCCTTTACTTAATTCAAGCAAATAAAGAGCAGACATTTAGAAGTCAGACAGGGGTCTGGGTGGTGATTAGGGCACCACCAGACCCTAGTCAAGGCTCAACACATAAAGGGGGTTAAGGGAATGGGACTGATTTGAGTAAAGGTTCAAGAGAACCTGGTCCCAGGTCAAGGATAGCAATAGGGTGCTAACCTCAGCCTAGAACCAATACTCATACATAAAAGGGGGTTAAAGGGAATGGAATCACATGAAAGCATTCACATAACAAGAGCATAATAGCACTTTAAAGATGTAGAAGCATGAATAAAGGTTTAACAGACTAATGAATAGTCACACAACGCATGAAAATATGTAGTGAGAGGTTATGTAAAAAGGGAGAAGTAAACACATAGTTTTGGGGAACAATATTTAAATCATAGAAACCTACCAGTTGCAAGTTCTAAATAATAGAATAAATAGAGCAGTAAAACAGCTAGAAACCCTTCAGCAAACACTTGAGGAAAGCAAAAGAGATTCCAAAGTCTAGCCTTGGCTTTCAGCCGGCTAGTCAGAACAATAGCACAAGTAATAGTAAAGAGGAGAGGGCTTTGAGTCTGTGTGTGTTTTTTGAACTCAATTTTCGTCTTCTAAAGAAAGGAGTAGGGTATTTATAGTTTGAAAACTGGTGGTCAGTAAGGCAAAATATAATTCAATACCAATCAGAATCAATTAGAAGAAGGGAACTCATTTAATTAAGGAATTCGAATTTGAATAGGAGAGAGCAGAGTTGTTTTTAAGGAAAGAAAATCAAGAACACATTGTGTAGTAAAGGGTAAATACATAGGAGAAGCTTTTAAAAATACACGGTTAGATAAATAAGGTAAGGGTAAAATCAATCAATCACATAGTAAATTAAGGAATTAAAGACTCGAACTCAATAATGAATTAAGTCAGAAAATTGGTCCAAATTAGACGAGGAAAGAAAAAAAAAAAAGCTCATATAGAAAATCAATCCAAAACTTAAGGGTTGTTTAGAGAGGAAAAGTCTGATTATAAAGAGTGCGTAAATTTAAACATGCGAGGCTAGAATTAGACGAACAGTGTAGTCATGTGATCAAATAGAAGAACATAGACATGCGAGAAATCAAGAGGTCTTGCAAAGCTTAGCAAGAATCAGAAACATGAGATGAATTTAGGGTTTTGAAATCAGTCAAGAAGCAGCACAAGAATCAAACAATCGTGCACAAATGGTTGAAAAACCCCCCAAAATTTAGGGTTTTTTCCCCACAGCTTACATGCAAAGACGAAGCATAGAAGATCAGTCAAAATAAACTCAGGAAAACCCAAAGAACACAGACAGTTCATGGAAGCAAACACAGTAAAAGAAATCCTTAGAAACCCTAGGAAAATACAGTAAAGAAAATACACAGAAAACCATAGTGAAAGCACTTAGCAAAGTAAAAATATAAGATATAGCAGTAGAACAAGTATAAAAAATCACGGAAACCCTAAGTTTTAAAAAGATGAACAGTTTTGAAAACAAAAAATCGAAAAGATGTGAAAAATACTTTAAAATCTTAGAAAATAGCAAGGATCTAAAGCAGATCTTAGAGAGAAACAAAGAAAACCTCGAGGGCTTAGGGTTTCAGAGAAAACCCTAGAAAATGAGAAAGGCCAGGAATGGGCTGGTCCTGAGTCAGAGATGGACTCACAGGGCCAGGACTCGTTGGAGATGAGCCGGAAAGGGCCATCAAACTTGAATCAGAAAGATTCTGAGCCGGGGTCTTCAAAGTCGGACTCTGAAACCTCGAGCAAAAGAGCATAGAGGTATGTGGGGGTAGGTACAGGCTACCCAGGGCCTGAGATGCCATGGTTTCCGGTGACATACGGTGGAAATCGGTGGGAAAGGGGCTAGGGTTTCGGAGAGGATTTGAGAGAATCTGAGAGGATGAGAGTTTAGAGGCGGCTGTTTTGTGAGAAGTGATTAGGGTTTGGGGGTTGGGCTGAGTTAAAAAGGTAAGGGCAAACGTGGACCGTTGATTAAAACAATCAACGGCCACGATTTAAAATGGAGTCCGGGCGGGTTCGTTTTAATCGGGTCTGGGTCGGGTAGGAAACGAAATTGGGTCGTTTAATTAGGGGGGGGGATTGGGGTGCAAATAAGGCTATAATTGAAAGTAAAATGGGCTACAATTGAAATAGACACTTTTCCCATTTTAAATTTATAAAAATAGTAAAAGCTGCTTAAAATTAAGATTAAAAATACTAATTTAATAAACAATATGTAAGTATTAATTAAAAAATATTGGGAATGATTTTGTGATTGAAAATGCCATTGAATCGAGAAATAGGCTAAAATTGCAATTTCATGCAATTTTAGTTTTAAAATACCAAATGGACTTGCAAAATTATGTCAAAATCATGTAAATTATAAATTATTCACCCAAAATGACGAGTTTTGGGAATAATTATTGGATTTTATGGTACATAATAGGCCATAAATTGGTTTTATAATCTTTAAAAATTTTGGAAAAATACCAAAACCTTTGGGGATGCTTATATATGCATATACATGCTATTTTTGAAAGTATTTTGAGTATAAAAATACATAGGGGAAAATTGGGTATCAACAGCTGCCCCTCTTTACCCAAGGAGGATGAAAGAGTTGTCGCGTAAAGATAAGATGGCCGATTTTGACCGGAGACGGCGATTGTGAATGGATTTTGACCGCGCTCTGGCTTTTGAGCTGCCTACATATCCTTGGTTTTACAGGAATCAGGCCATATATAGTTCAGAAACCATTGACGGAATATACCGATGGAGATTCGAAAAGACGGACGCGATGGCTAGACCTGAGAGGGTGCTTGGAATCGGACAAGCTGCAGAGAACTGGAGGGGGATCGCTCTTGCTAAGACGGCCGTGAGACAGCCGGAGTACCTGCAAATGGGCGATGTGCGTATATATGTTGCGTAATTTAAACGTGATGCAAGTTCCCGTTGGACCATGAATGTTTGTCTTCGGACGGTTAGGATGACGTCCTCAGACTATGATGTCCTGGGCCATGAAGAGCATAAAAGTAAGGGTTCACAGGCCATGAAATGATGTTCTCGGGCCATGCAGATGGGGCCTTAGAACTATGATGCCTTTGAACGATTTGGCGATCTTTCAGCCCATGACAAGGTGGCAATCTTTCAGCCAAATGGATGCAAAGGGTGGCGATCTTTCAGCCAGATGAATGCAAAGGGTGGCGATCTTTCAGCCAGATGAATGCAAAGGGTGGCGATCTTTCAGCCAGAGCAAGAATTTAAAAACAAGTGGCGATATTTCAGTCGAATGAGAATTTAAAATGAACTATCGATGTTTCAACCAGTCAAAAAAAAGAAATAAGACGGCGATATTTCAGCCATGCAGGGCGGAGACAATGCTTAGTCTTGAAAGGCAGATAGGAGCCTCATGCAATATGAATGTAGAGCTTAACCTCGGAAGGAAGAGAGTAGCCTTATGCAAAGTGCGGATGGAGTCAGAGCTTAGTCTGGAAAGGCAGATAATAGCCTTATGCAATATGGAGGTACAACTTAACCTCGGAAGGCAGCGAGTAGCCTTATGCAAAAATGCAGATGGGGACAGAGCTTAGTCTCGAAAGGCAGATCGGTAGCCTTATGCAATGTGGAGGTAGAACTTAACCTCGGAAGGCAGAGAATATCCTTATGCAATATGCAGATAGGGACAGAGCTTAGTCCCGAAAGGCAGATAGGTAGCCTTATGCAATGTGGAGGTAGAGCTTAACCTCGGAAGGCAGAGCATAGCCTTATGCAAATGCAGATGGGAACAGAGCTTAGTCCCGAAAGGCAGATAGGTAGCCTTATGCAATATGGAGGTAGAGCTTAACCTCGGAAGGCAGAGAATAGCCTTATGCAAAATGCAGATGGAGACAGAGCTTAGTCTCAAAAGGAAGATAGGTAGCCTTATGCAATATGGAATGTAAAAGAACGAATGGTAGTGAGTTTTCTTAGCTGGTAGACGGTTTACGATATTAGGACTGCTGGGGAGTGTTGACTGCGGGTAGTAACCCTCTGGAGGGTTTTGATTAAGAAGAGAAAATATACTTTGAATCGTGGCCTGAATTCCTGTATCCAAAGAAAAATTGTGAGTTTTGTAGGGGGGAGGTTAGTTCGTATCCTCTAGCTCTTGGCGTCGTGTGTCACGGGGTAGCGTTGCTAAACGATAGTGATGCAAATGATGCTTATGCATGACTTAGTAAATATAATGTGAGTACATATATATATATATATAAAATTTTATTTTGGATGAACCAACGACTGCAACGTGGTTGAAGATGCGGCGACCTTGCTTGCTCCGGAATTTTGAGGGTCCTCCTCAAAATTCTGCCCCATTTTACTGGGTTGGCGCTGCTGACGGCTATGCTGGACAAGTGAACGTGGAACAATCCTAGAAATTTGAGGGCCCTCCTCAAAATTCTGCCCCAGTTTATTGGGTTGGTGCTGATGAAAGGACTGAAAAATTTACTACGGAATTTTGAGGGTCCTCCTCAAAATTCTGCCCCAGTTCCAACTGCGGGGGAAAAGATGGAATTTTTATTAAGACGTGACCGAATCCATAAGGCTGCCTACGTATCCCCTCTTAAACAGGAATAAGGTCAGGCGTAGTTCAAATTACATCATGAAAGAAAAGCATGTGATCAAATGCAGTATCTTTTCACTGCATCTGAGTTGATAGTCTTCAGCCAGACTTCTCCGTCCATTTCTGCGAGAATAAGGGCTCCTCTAGTTAGAACCCGAAGGACCATGTACGGACCCTGCCAATTGGGAGAGAATTTCCCTTTGGCTTCATCTTGGTGCGGAAATATTTTCTTTAATACCAACTATCCTAGGTCGAACTTCCTCGGCTTGACTCTCTTCTTGAAGGCTCTGGACATTCTGTTCTGATATAATTGATCGTGACAGACAACATTCATTCTCTTTTCGTCGATGAGGGCTAATTGCTCGTAACGACTCTTGACCCATTCTGCATCCTCTAACTCTACTTCTTGTATGACCCTTAGGGAGGGAATTTCTACCTCGGCGGGGATGACTGCCTCTGTACCATAAACCAGCATGTAGGGAGTGGCCCCAGTTGACGTGCAGACCGTGGTACGATAACCCAGTAAGGCGAACGACAACTTCTCATGCCACTGCTCGTGCTTTTCGATCATCTTCCTTAGTATCTTTTTGATATTGTTATTGGCTGCTTCTACAGCTCCATTCATCTGAGGTCTATAAGCCGTAGAGTTTTTGTGTTTAATCTTGAATGTTTCACACATTGACTTCATCAGGTCGCTGTTGAGATTAGAACCATTGTCGGTGATGATTGATTCCGGAATCCCGAACCGGCAGACCATACAATCACAGACGAAATATGTTACTACCTTCTTGGTGACTGCCTTGTATGATGCTGCCTCAACCCATTTGGTAAAGTAATCAATTGCCACTAGGATGAACCTGTGCCCATTTCACACAGCTGGTTCAATTGGTCCAATGACATCCATTCCCCAAGCGGCGAACGACCATGATGGGCTTGTTGCAGTAAGCTCGTTTGGGGGTACTTTTATCATATCCGCATGTATCTGACAACGGTGGCATTTCCAGACATACTGAATGCAGTCCGTTTCCATAGTCATCCAAAAATACCCTTCTCGGAGTATCTTGTTCGCCAACACGAAACCATTCATATGCGGTCCGCAAGTTCCTGCGTGCACTTCCTCCAATAGTCTGGTTGCTTCTCTTGCCTCGACACATCTTAATAATCCCAAATCAGGAGTCCTCCTATATAGGATCCCTCCACTATGAAAGAAGTTGTTGGACAATCTCCGAAGTTTTCGTTTCTGAGTAGTATTGGCAAGCTTTGGGTACTCTCCTGTTGTCAGGTATTCTCTGATATCGTGGAACCAAGGTTTCCCGTCGGCTTCTTCCTCGACGTGAGCACAATAAGCTGGCTGGTCATGAATCTTGACCTGGATGAGGTCAATAAAGTTTGTATCGGGATGTTGGATCATAGACGATAAAGTGGCTATGGCATCGACGAACTCATTCTGTATTCTGGGAACATGCTGGAATTCTGTCTTTCTGAATCTTTTCCTCAATTCCTGTACATGATGCCGATAGGGGAGTATTTTGGAATTCTTGGTTGCCCATTCTTCTCGAACCTGATGTATGAATAGGTCTGAGTCTCCAATCACTAATAGTTCCTGAAAGGGCCAGGGTCGTCCTAGCAACAAATTGTACGACGCTGGTACGTCAATGACTTGGAACTCAACATCGAACCAGGTGGGTCCCATCTGCAGGCATAAGCTAATTTCTCCAATGGTGGACCTCTGAGATCCATCAAAAGCTTTGACACTGATAGCCCCGTCTTTGATCTTATGCAACCCCTTACCCAATGTCCTGAGAGTTACCAATGGGCAAATATTGAGGCTGGATCCCTCGTCGACTAGAATTCTGGTGATAAAGTGATCCACGCATTGCGCAGTGATGTGTAATGCTTTGTTGTGAAAAAGCCCTTCTGGCGGTAGTTCATCTTCGTGGAAGGTGATCTTATGTCTTTCCAGTACCTGCCCCTCCCCCCCCCCCATGTTTGCCATTTCGCCTCCTGTTATGTTGCTGGGAACATAAGCTTCACTCAGTATTTTCATTAAGGCATTTTTATGTGCCTCAGAGCTTTGTAGAAGAGCCAGAATAGAAATCTGTGCTGGCGTTTTGTTCAGTTGCTCGACGACTGAGTACTCTTTGGCCCGTACCTTCCTCCAAAGGCCATCGGGTCCAGTTTCAATAGCCCGCCCGGAGGCCTGCTTATTAGACTCAGCCAAGTGTTCCGGGGTGTACACCCTGCCTGTCCTGGTCATGCCCTGTGTGGCAATTGCTTCCCTAGTATACGTCTTTCCCTTCCTTCTAGCCTCAGCTGTGTAGTCCCAAGGTATGGCGTTCGACTTGAACGGGGTCACATCTGTCATGGAAACTGAAACTGGTGCCTTGGGAGGTAACATAGTGACTTCAAACGGTGTAGGCGCCTTTGGAATACCGAACTCAACCTCAATTGGTTTTGGCGCCTTTGCTGGAGGTACTTCAAACTCGTATGGTACAGACATATTTACCACATCGCCCTCAGAGGGCTGGATCTGAACAACAATGGGATTGAAGGTAACTGCTGGCTTATTAGGCTCATCTCCTTCAGCTATCAAACCGATTGACCCCCTGGGGTCCCAATCATCTTCGATCTCGATCATGTGGATGCCTCCACCTTTGTGGTCAGGCAGAGGGTTGTTGCGGACATTAGGATATAATGATCTTGTTGTCAATCAGATTTTGAATCTTGTCTTTCAACGAGCGACACTCGTCGATGGTATGGCCTTTCATCCCGGAATGGTATGCGCAAGTCTTGTTTGGGTTGATCCACTGGGAAAGGTTTTCTGGAGTTACGGCTGAGATAGGGGTAACGTAACCATCTGCTTTGAGTTTTTCATATAATTGGTCAATTGGCTCAGCTATGGCTGTATATTGTCTAGGAGGTTTGCGGTCGAAGTTTGGTCTAGGTCGAGGGAAGTTCTGGCGGGTGGGAGGTGATGAGTAGTAGGAAGGTTGGGAATTATATGCTTGGTATACAGGTGCGGGTTGGGAAAATCTAGGTGAGGTGGGCTGATATGTGGGTGATTGAAGGTGATTGGTAAGCAGGTGGTGGAATTTGGTAAGTGGGTGATGGTGCTTGGTAGTTTAGGGTAGGTTGATATGTGAGTGGAGCTGAGGGATAGGTTTGGTACTTCATAGGGGAGTTGTTCCTTTGCGCAACCATTACAGAATTCACATCCTTTTCTTCGACGAGCCACAAGACTGTAAAGCCTTGTTGGTAGCTTGCAATGCCTCGAGGTTAGTAACCATACCATTTTTGATGCCTTCTTTGATCCTTTCTCCTAACTTGATGATGTCGTAGAACTTTTGGCCATCTATTAGCATCAGTCTCTCGTAATATTGCGGATCTTGAGCACGGACGAAGAACCTGTTCATTTGTTCCTCCACCAAGGCCGGTCTGACCTTAGCAGCTTTTGACCTCCAACGAGTAGCATACTCGCGAAAGGTCTCTGTGGGCTTCTTCTTGAGATTCTGGATATAGAATACATCTGTTGCATTCTCAGTGTTGATCCTAAACTGATCCATAAAGTCAAACGCTATGTTCACCTAACTAGTCCATTTATTCGCGTCGTAGCTAATATACCAGGATAAAGCATCATCCTTCAAACTCCTCATAAACAGCTTCATGCAGATCTTCGCATCCCTTCCGACTCCTACCAACTTGTCATAATAAATTCTCAAGTGGACCCTGGGGTCACTTGTGCCATCGAACATTTCAAACTTGCGAGGTTTGTACCACTCCGGGAGCTCAACATCTGGAGGTCGTCCTAGCAACAAATTGTACGACGCTGGTACGTGAATGACTTGGAACTCAACATCGAACCAGGTGGGTCCTATCTGCAGGCATAAGCTAATTTCTCCAATGGTGGACCTCTGAGATCCATCAAAAGCTTTGACACTGATAGCCCCGTCTTTGATCTCATGCAACCCCTTACCCAATGTCCTGAGAGTTACCAATG
>MU768680.1:34201-44330 GCA_026770625.1 Nicotiana glauca
TATAATTGAAAGTAAAATGGGCTACAATTGAAATAGCCACTTTTCCCATTTTGAATTTATAAAAATAGTAAAAGCTGCTTAAAATTAAGATTAAAAATACTAATTTAATAAACAATATGTAAGTATTAAGTAAAAAAATATTAGGAATGATTTTGTGATTGAAAATGCCATTGAATCGAGAAATAGGCTAAAATTTCCATTTCATGCAATTTTAGTTTAAAAATACCAAATGGACTTGTAAAATTATGTAAAAATCATGTAAATTATAAATTATTCACCCAAAATGACGAGTTTTGGTAATAATATTGGATTTTATAGTACAAAATAGGCCATAAATTGGTTTTAAAAATCTTTAAATATTTTGGAAAAATACCAAAACCTTTGGGATGCTTATATATGCATATACATGCTATTTTTGAAAGTATTTTGAGTATAAAAATACATAGGAAAAAATGAGGTATCAACACCTTC
This sequence comes from Nicotiana glauca, assembly GCA_026770625.1. Classification (NCBI taxonomy): domain Eukaryota; kingdom Viridiplantae; phylum Streptophyta; class Magnoliopsida; order Solanales; family Solanaceae; genus Nicotiana; species Nicotiana glauca. The sequence goes on from MU768680.1 coordinate 34,673, forward strand.
GTCATCCCATTCGGATAATATCGGTACCACAAAAGGGTTAAACATAATACCTTTTGACTGCGTCTGCATTGACAGCTGTTTCAGGGTCATTTCCTTCAATGTCTCCCAAGTACAATGCTCCTTTCGGCAATAATTTTCTTATAATGTTCGGACCCTTCCAGTTTGGAGTGAACTTTCCATTTGCTTCCTTGTGATGTGGAAGAATACATCATAAAACAAGTTGCCCCACTTCAAAGTTCCTAGGCCATACTTTCTTGTTGTAGGCACGAGCCATTCTTTATTGATACAACTATCGTGGCAAACTGCGGCCATCCATTTTTCATCAATCAGGGTTAACTATTCTAGACGGGTCTTGCCACTCATTATCCTTAATCTCAGCTTCAACGATGATTCGAAGAGAAGGAATTTCAACTTCTGTGGGTATTACGGCTTTAGTGCCATAAACCAATAGATAGGGTATTGCTCCAACCGATATACTTTCCTCATCAAATGACTATTCAGATTTGAACCATTGTCCGTAATAATAGTTTTAGGAACACCAAAACGATAGATGATGTTGGAGTGCACGAAGTCTACCATAATTTTTTTAGTGACGAATTTGAGAGTGACTGCTTCAACCTATTTTGTGACGTAGTCAATGGCAACCAATATGAATAGGTGCCCATTTGAAGCTTTTGGCTTGATTGGCCTATTGACATCCATATCCCAAGCAACAAACGATCATGTTGCTGCCATAGGATGCAGTTCTAAAGGTGGTGAATGAATAAGATCCCCATGTACCTGACACTGATGACACTTTCGGACAAAACTAAAGCAATCCTCTTCCCTGGTCATCCATTAATAGCCTGCTCGAAGGATTTTCTTCGCAAGGACGTATCTATTCAAATGGGGTCCGCATATTCCTACGTGCACTTCATTCCTGATCCTTCCGGCCACTTCGGCATCCTTGCATCTTAGAAGGTTCAAATCTGGATTCCTTTTGTACAGGACCTCTCCGCTCAAGAAGAAGCCACTGACAAGACTTCTAATAGTTCTCTTTTGGTCTCCACAAGCTTGCTCCGGATATTCTTTTGTTTTCAAGAATCTTTGGATATCATGATACAATTGTTGAACATCAGGCTCTATTTCAACTGCGCTGCAATAACCATTTTTTCTCGTATTTGGCTTTCCAGTGGATCAATGTGGACATTTCCTGGATATGGCAACATCGAGGCCAAAGTAGCTAGTTCATCGCTAACTCATTGTGAAATCGAGGAATGTACCTGAAATCGATGGATTTGAACCGCTTCCAAAGATTTACATAAGTTTCCTTTATGGAATAAGGTTGACATCTGGAGTTTCCCATTCTCTGTGAGCTTGTGGGATAATCAAGTTCGAATCTTCCATGCTTAATAATTCTTCCACATCTTAGTTGATTGCCATGTTCACGCCCGTAATACAAGCTTCAAACTTGGCAGTGTTTTTCATGCAAAAAAATCGAAGTCGGGTTGTGGCCGGATAGTGCTGACCGGTGGGTGAGATCCAAAATTGCCTCTATCCCGACACCTTTCATATTCACAGCTCCGTCGAAGAACATTTTCCAAGCGTTGGTGTCTTCTGAGATTATCTCCACTGAATTTACTTCCTCGTTTGGAAAGTAAGTACTCAAAGGCTGGTATTCATCGTCAATAGGATTTTCAGCTAGGTGATCCCCTAAATCTTGAGCTTTCATTGCCGTGCAGGTGACATAGACTATGTCGAACTCGGTGAGCAGGATTTTCCATTTTGCTATTTTTCTAACATTCCTGTAGGCATCAGATTTTGGAATATGTACTTCAAAGGATCCAACCTGGTGATGAGATAGGCGGTGTAGGCCAACAAGTAATGCCTATGCTTCTGAGCGACCCAATTTAGGGTGGGCGCAACAAGTCCTTTCCAACAAAGTGTATTTGTCTTCATAACTAGTGAACTACTTGCTCAAATAGTATATTGCATGTTCTTTTTTCCCGATCACATCATGTTGCCCGAGAACACATCCAAAGGAATAAAAAACAAAGGCCTTCTAGGTTTGGGTGGGACCAATACTGGAGGATTCGACAGACATCCTTTGATTTTGTAGAAAGCTTCGTGACACTCACCCGTCCATCAAATCACTGCATCTGTCTTCAATAGCTTGAATATGGGCTCACATGTGGAAGTCAACTTAGCAATGAACCGGCTGATGTAATTCAACCTTCCGAACAGACTCATAACCTCTTTCTTAGTTCACGGAGGAGGAAAATACCTAATAGAATTTATAATTGTTGGATCTATATCGATGTCCCTCCGAGTCACTATAAATCTAAGGAGTTTCCCAGACAAAACTCCAAATGCACATTTAGCTCGATTTAACTTCAAGTCATATTTACGCAGACACTCAACGAACTTTCTTAGATCCCAAACATGGTCATCTTGTGTTTTTGATTTAATGATCACATCATCCACATATACCTCAATCTCCTGGTGCATTATGTCGTGCAAGATGGCAGTCATAGCTCTCAGGTAAGTTACCCCGACATTCGTCAAACCAAAAGGCATGACCCTATAACAGTAAGTGACCCAGGGTGTGGTGATGGCTATCTTTTCCGCATATTCTTCATCCATCAAGACCTGATGATATCCGGCATAACAATCCACGAAAGACTGTATCTCATTTTTTGCACAATTGTCAAGAAGGATGTGGATGTTTGGCAATGGGAAGTTCTCCTTGGGACTTGCTTTGTTCAAATCCCGATAGTCAACACACACTCGATTTTTCCCATATTTCTTTGGCACTAGCACCACATTTTCCAACCATGTGGTGTATCGTACCACTCGGATCACACCCGCTTTCAACTGTTTGGTGACATCTTCTTTAATCTTGTCACTGATGTCAGTTTTGAACTTTTCTACTTTTGTTGGACAAGGGGATGATCGGGGTATGTTGGAAATTTGAGTACCACTAAATCAACACTCAGTCTTGGCATATCATTATAGGACTAGGAAAACACGTGTTTGAACTCGAACAAAAGTTGGATCAATGCATCCCCACTTCTTTAATCAATGTGAATGCTTATCATGGTTTCCTGAACCTCTTCTGAACTACACAAATTAACTAGCTCAGTTTCATTTAAGTTTGACTTAGGCTTATACTCAAATTTTTCCAATTCTCGGTTTATTTCCCTAAAAGCCTCATCTTCATCGTATTCTGGTTCTTGGTTCATTATTTCACAATTAGATAGCGTGTTAGGATCTAGGCATAAAGTATGCAAGCATGTCATGTTAATTAAGTCTGCATTATTAGAACTGAAAGAAGAAATAAGAAAAGTAACAAAAATCAGAGAGAATAAAGAAAGAGATTCATAGGTGATGAAATATTGATATCATTTCATTGAATTTGAAGATAGAAGGGTTTACATTGGAACTTTAAAGACAATAAACTAACAGAAACATTCGAGTTACACCCTCGAATAACTCGAAATGCAGAAAAGATGGCAAGACTGGACTATTGGGATTCCCGCCTGGCTGGGAATGGAGTAGCCTTCCAGTTTTGCAGCTTGGCATCGGGCCCCATATATTGCACCTCAGCAGTGCTCGAGCCTTCTCCCGACTGGACTATGTGAGTCTCATACAACATTTGCCTCATGGCTCCACATATGTCTTCAATTTATTGGGATGTTGGAAGTTCCACTTGCTCTGGGAAGTATCTCGGGGAAACCAGGTATTGCACTAGGCGGCTCTCTACCGTTGGACCAAGCATCCCATATTTCCAACATGCAGTGCATTACCCTATTCTCTTCAGCAACCGCTGACTCTGATGTTGGGATAACCAAAATCCGGCTATCCTCTGGGATAGGAATTGTTGGTAGATGACTTTTTGATGACACTTCGACACTTCCCTTGGATCTTGTAAAGTAAAGGTGCGAAGCCAGGTCACCACAAAACCAACCACCTTAAAACAGAACCTAATCTCAACAGCAGACACAACAAACTGGTTAATTTGAGGCAATCAACACATAGGGAAGCACACATTAGGGGATATGATGCACCTATACAGTTAAATGTGTTTATACATGTTTCTCAATGGTTGCGTGTCTTATACCAGCTCTTGTTTATCTCCCTGATCTTTCTCTTCTTTCGGCGCTTTTCATTATTTTCTCTTTTATTCTTATTCCTTTCTTCCCTCTTTTCCTTGTTTTCTCTCATATTCCTCTTTTTGTCAATTCTTTTTTTATTTGAGTCATTTTAAAACCATGACCAGATCCGATTTGGATTGCCTATGTATCATGATGCTTCATAAATCAGATCATCACATAGTTCAAGGAATAAATATGGAAATAAAATAAAAAACAATTTTGGGTTTTTCTAAATTTTTATTAAAAATAAAAACTTCTAATTTTCTATTATAAAGACTCCGTCATACTTTTCTAAGAATTGAAAAACTAAAAGCAAACTCGAAACAGACTCTAAAACTGGAAACTGAAATACGGACTCGAAAATCAAGAATACATAAGTGCTTCCGAAACTACTCCAGCGGCCCGTGGGGCATCAGTCGATCTCACCACGAGACTATGTGCAAGATCTCCTTTGAGACGATCCAGATCATTCATTATTTGGCAACAAAGGTCATCACTGCAGTGAAGAAGGTGGTTCTAGTCATGTCCTCACATTCATGGCATTTCGTGACAATGTAGTCGGTGATTGCTCTTACCTTTTCCCTAATGATGCCTTTCTCTTGGAGGAAACGTCCAATTTGTTGAGCCCTTGCTTCTAGAACTTGGGTTTCATGATGGTTTTGACACTGCAAATGTTGCATGTCCTCTTCTACCTGAGACATTAGTGCATAACAATGTTCCCTCTCTGCTTTAAAGTTCTTTGTTTGTTTGGCCATCTCCTTCTCGAGGGTAGTGACGTTCTAAATGTCAGTACCACACAAGAGGGAGGGGGTCGTTTCTGTGGTACCCAATTTTTGATCAAGAAGAACCTGGTTCTTCTAGGTGTTCTAACTACTATTGTTTGCGGAATTAAAAGTATAGAAAATAAACAACATAAAGATTTTTACGTGGAAAACACCTGGCTCAAAAGGTGAAAAACCACAACCTACTACTCAGTACGATTTTCCCAAACTTCCACTAAAATCACTTAGTGAAAATAGCATTTACAAAAATCTTTGTAAACCTAAGGATTAACTCTAATCCTAGTGTAGCACACAGCCTCAACTGTTGCGACACCTTCAAGTTAACTGAAACTTGAATACTCAAAGTACCTAATACAATTGATTCTATTAAATCTAGAAAGGTACAACTTTAAACCAGCTACTACAATTGAACTAGAATAAGAATAAACACAATGGAACTGGTTCTTCTAACTCGTTCAAGTAGCTTCTGGAGTGCACACTTAAATATCACATAAATTGCTTGCAAAATTACCTTGCTTTTTTGCTCTCAATTTAGTTTAACTTCTGTGTATGTGCAATACTTGTAAAAAAGAACAATCACTGTTATTTAATGAGTTAGTAATCAGAGTTTTACTGAGACTCAATAGCTGATCTTCTATCGAAGTTGAGTACTTGAACAATACAAACTCCAACCCTATCCTTTCTCCGGATAGTGTCCTCTTCCCATAAGGAGACTTTCTCTCCTCATCCAATATGCAACCTTTTCGATTAGTTCAGGAGATATTGCTGCTTGATCACTGAGACTTATCTCCTTCACGTGTATCTCACATGTCTAGGTTGATAAATACTATGCCTCATATGATGGACTTGGTCCATGACTGAGTTCATTTGTCATTCTTCAAAACTTCACCTGAACTTGGGCCAACAAATTACCCCTTTTTTATGATGACAAACTTGGTGCTTTTATTGATAAAAGAACCTGTAGGAACTCAGCTTAACCATCAACACATTAACTTAGAATTTTAACTTATCATCAAGGATCAGGTTTAATTAGGTTATAAATATCACATTATTCAGAATAAAGATTAAAGCACAATATCTCTTCCCCCTTTTGGCATCATCGAAAAGTTGCATACTTTGTGAATCCTAGATTGTAGTAATTACTCATGGCCACTTGGGCAACTGCAAGTGAAAACATGTATTAAATCATCAATAATCAACAAACACATTCAAACTATTAAGAACAAAATCTTCATAGAACAAGAGAAGCAGTAGTTGTCATTGATAAGATATGTTTCCATCAACAAACCACAAAAAGAAATAAGCACTTCCAAAACACGAGCAAAAAAAAAAATGAAAGTCTCTAATCTGGGTCACTAGGGTTACTAGACTGGTTCAGAAGACACCAACTGGAAGACCTAAGGCTTGGATGGACTAGAGGGCTAGGTTTGGAGAAGGTTGAGCATAAACTAAAGCATTCTATCATTCTTCTCCTTTTCTTTTGCTAGCTTAGTTGTAAGGCCATCTCTCTCATTTTGCAATTCAGCCACGCGTGCCTTGATCTAAGCAATTTCTTCATCCTTAGTTCCACACTCCTGAACCAAGGCCCTAACCATGCTATTGATAGGTGTCTTCAAAGATGAACCAGGGTCAACTAGGATGGAATTGAAAGGATAGTCACAAGCCAATAAGGTCTTAACACCAAAATGCTCCTTGCTTGATCCCATCTCCCATTTCTTCAAAGGCCTCCTCAACTTGTCCAACACAGTAGTCAGTATGAACCCATATGGAGTTGCATGAGCCTTGGAGCAATTAATGACCCTGACTAGTAATTTGACAATGAAAGCAGGCCAATTTATCTGCATTCCTCTCACAAGGCACTCCATAAGCACCGGGTCCATGTAGTTGGCAGTGTGCCTTCTCTACTGTCTGGGCAGTAGGCACTTGTTAACAAACTCAAAGAAGACCGTGTGTCCAGGCTCATATCACTTTTTTGTACGAATCTAGCTTCAGGCACATCTTCAGCAGCTTGAGCATCACAAAAATTCCTAGTAATTTAAAGAGTTGGGGGGAGAGATTCCAGACATGGCCACCTTTGCCTTGTACAATCATCATACCCTTCACTAGGTATGTCCAGAATCTTGCCCCGTTTGAGTGCATCAAACTCCACTTTTACTCCTTTCATCAGGTTGGAGACCACCCCATTCTTCACAGTGGCATTTGCCATAAACTCAATCATTTCTTTCCTGGCCAGTCTTTAATCCATTTCAAGGACCATGTCCTTCCACCCTTGTGCAGTAAGAGCATCCACCAACCTTCTTATACCTGGCTCATCCAGGTCTTTCAATAGTCTTCCTTTCAAAAAATTTCTTCTGCCAATGATGGCAAACCTATCTTTGTCCTTCTAAGATTCTTCCTCTTCTTCTTCTCCACTCTACTCTTCTTCTTCCTCAGTAATTTTTACATGCTTACCTTTCACTGCAGATGTGGTTCTTTTAGCTAAAGAGGGTTCAGTAGATACAAGTTCAGAGGAAGACTTCTTGGAAGAAGTCTTGGACCCTTTTGGTTTAGGTGTAGGAACCTCCACAATTGTTCCTCTTTCTTGATGCAACAGTTCCATCTCCTCGTCTTCTTCTTCTGCAACCTCAGAACTTTCTACAACATTTGCTTTTCCCTTCTCCTTCTTCTTCTCCTGCTTTCTTCTAGGGCTTTCTGTAACTCTGCTTCACTTTGTTTGACCCCGCTTCTAGTAGCTCTTCCCTTAGGCACTGAAGGGACAATAGGTTTTGGGGATGAAGTTTTTCTTTTCTTGGTTGGCTGGAAGAAGTTGGAGACTTTTGTGAATAAGCCTTGTGCTTCTTTAGATCATAGCTTGCCCCAACATTTTTCAGAAGACCAGCCAGAGTTTCCTCAGCTGATTAAATAGGTTCTTCTTATTGCTTGCTTAGATGAACAAGACCCTCAACCGCTTCCCCAAATCCACTTCCCCTGACTTGATGCTGCTCTCTTCAACACTCCCACAGATAGCAAGAACTTTTTCTTTTTCATTACCCCTCTCATCACCACTTGCTTCCTCTCTCTCTTTTCCTTTCTTTTTACCCTCACTCCTACTTGATTCAGCCACCTTTACATCTTTAATAGGACCAACTAGAAAAACCTATTTTCAGTGATTTAAACTATAGTAGAAAATACTACACAAGAACTTACCTCAACAGGGGTTTCTTTAATTTTCTCAGTATCAGAAGACCCACGTTCTTCACCTTCACTGGCAGAAATAAAATCTTCAGCCTTAGAGGTGGAGTCAGATTCGTGTATAGGGCTTTCTTTCTTTTGGCTAGCCTTTAATCTCTCATTTAGAACTTTCCTTAGGGCTCCAGATACTACAGTTTTTCTAGCCAACATTTTCTTCCTATGAAACCTAGGTTTTGGGGATTCAATAGGAGGAGTAGACGAGGATGCGTTCGAGGGAGATGCTGGTTGGGGAGTGCTAGGATTATCTTGGGGGTTAGACATGGTTCTTCGACTATAGAAGAGTTTTGGAAATTTTTGAGAAGAAAGAAGATTTGGGATTTCTGGAGAAGAAAAGGGCAATCAGAACTGGAGAAGTGTTTTGACAGTTATGGACTAATAGAGAAAATGTGTGTTATGTATTGAAAGATGACTAGAATTAAATGAAGTAATCGCAGATTTTCAGGGGCCAATTAGAAGTCTAATAAAGGTATAATTCCTGTGAGCACGTGATTTTTGCTCTCACGACAATTACTCCCAAAAAGTATAAAATAAAATAGTTTTGTATCGCATTTGAATTCTGTGGATTGTGTGTTATCTTTCTTTAGCATCTTGTATGTGTGTTTATTTGTTTGAACTAATTAAAATACAAAAAAAAATATGTGTTGCATGCATTTTTAAATTAATTAACCATAAAGTATTTAGAAGAAAAATTACAAAAAAATATATGCATTATTGCATTGTTGTTATTTGAGTTAAGTTAAAATGTGTGATTTGCATTGTTTGTTAGTATATTAATTAATAGGTGTGTATTGTCATCTCTTTTAGTTTGATAAATAGTGTTTAAATTAGTATTGGCCATGTAAGAAAAGGGGGAAAGTGGCTAAAAACGCAAAAGAACCCAGGCCCAAACCAGCGTTTGGCCCAGGCCACAGGAGGCTGGTCTCAGAGACGTCAAAACGACGTCGTTTCCAGGCCCTCCGTCAGGACCGTTGATCAAAACAAATCTAACGGTCCAGTTAAAATCATTCATTAAGCCAAACGACGTCGTTCAAGGGCACTCGATCTGAGCCGTTCATCTCCATTAATGCAACGGTCCCAGGCTCCCCCCGCGACCCGTTTCATGGCGACCCGTCCATCTCTGAGACCGACCCAGTCTTATTAAATGGGACGACGTCATTCGTCCTAAGGCAAGAGATCCTGGCCATCAATCTTACTTGATCCAATGGCCAGGATCCCATCTCCTACGCCCTATATAACGTTACCATCGCACTCCACGCCCCACGAACCAGACCCCACCCTCTCATTCCGTCTCTCATCCCTTCGTCTCTCTCAAAGACGAAACCAGACCTCCCAAGAACCCTAGCCGCCACCCTTCCCCCTCGTCGCAAACCTGGCAGCGACAATGCCAAAGACCACAAAATCAACACCAGTTAATCTCTTGGACCCCCTGAACACGAATCTGTCACCAGTTTGGCTCGAATCAGCCTAGAGCCCTTCGAATCTTCAATCAAAGATTCGAGCCAAAACCAACCT